>CAUJRU010002218.1:0-22500 GCA_963277665.1 Viscum album | reverse complement strand
GCGAGGGAAGGGCAGGAGCGTCGAGGGACGACAAAGGAACACCAACCCACCATGCCTCCCACATCCCACCATCCAAGGAACTCCGCCACCGACAGGTGGCCTTTTAAGCAAGCCCGAACCGCAACGCTCCATGAAAGGTGAGGAAAAAGGCGGGCACGGCATGAGACTGGGCAAAAACCCATTCTTTCCAATGCCCCCCACATCCCACCGGTGAGGAAAAGGAATTACAGCGTCCCACCGCCATGCCTCCCACATCCCACCTTCCGAAGGAACTCAACCGCCATGAGGCAGATTTTAAGCAGACGAACCCACAACGCTCCAGGGACGTTGAGGAAAAGGAGTCATGACAGGAACGGAGGCCCTATGTCCCGCCGCACCCCCCACATCCCACCATTCAAAAGAACTCAACCACCGTTGAGAAACTTTTAACCAAGAACCAGGACACCAACCATGCTCATCTATCATCATCCCATCCAAGTTATATCTGTCTAGTATCGCATCGTCTTTTTAGCAAGCCCTTGGAAGACGGAACCGCAATTGTGCGAGAGAATTCAACCCAAGCATATAGACGGGGCCCCTACATCAGCACCAAAAAAATTCCACTACCAACAGGGAGAACTCCAAAGGGACAAGTGAGGGTCATCTAGGTGGAGCTCACCCACCTGGGGATTCTTCGCTTGAGATATAACCGAGGAGAAAGTCACCCCTGGCACTGATTTAATGAGACCCGTCACAGTATCACCATCTTTCGATTAGTTTGTCCTTTACATGCGGGACCTGATCTTTGAGACAGGCATATGACTAGTGGAAGGATCAGCCATGTAGCATCACCAACAACATCTGCATTGTTTGGGGTATGACTGAGCTGACCACTCAGACCCCAACACAAGCCCAAACCGTCGTCCCGAACATTCAATTCTGTTCGATTAGTTTGTCCTTTGTACATGCACAACCTGATCTTTGAGACAAGCATATGACTAATGGAAGGATCAGCCAGGTAGCATCACCAACCACATCTGCAATGTTTGAGGTATGACTGAGCAGACCACTCAGACCCCAACACAAGCCCCAACCATCTTCCCAAATCGACAGGATTCCCCTTAATGAGTCATCACCTCCGCATGACGCTCGTGTATCTTGCAGAAACAGTAGATACACATTCTCAAGCCACCCTTATGAACATCATCACCCAAGGCATGGCTGAGGAGGAAGGCACCCCAACTTGTCCAATAATGAACCATGGAAATCGTCACCCTGTTGGTGTGAGTTTCTTAGGACCCAAATAACTCGCACGTGGCCCCGACAATGCGTTGAGCAAAGCACTCCCACCAATCATTGCCCAAGGAAGCTTGCTATGGTTCGCATGAAATATCGCTGAATGAGAAATTTAGGAGCACGCTCTCGCATCCTGGTGATACCGACAGTTTCGCGCTTGAACCACTACCAAAATTCCACAACGCTCCAGAGAAGGTGAGGAAAAGGCGGTACAGCAAGGGACGACAAAGGAACCCAATCCCACCATGCCTCCCACATCCCAACATCTGCAAGAACTCAACCACACTCGGTGGCTTTTAAGCATAGCCCGACCCGCAACGCTCCATGAAAGGTGAGGAAAAAGGTGGGTACGACAGGACGGGGAAACAACCCAATCCCGCCCATACCCCCCACATCCCACCAGTGAGGAAAAAGGTAGGAACGTCAGGGGATGAGGAGGGAAACCCCCATCCCGCCGTGCCTCCCACATCTCACATTCCGTAGGAACTCAACCGCCATGAGGCAGCTTTTAAGCAGACGAACCAGCAACGCTCAAGAGACGTCAAGGAAAAGGAGTCAGGGTAGGTACGGGGGTCCTATGTCCCGCCGCGCCGCCCACATCCCACCATCCACAGGATCCCACAAACCGTGAGGCGGTATTTAAGCACCCAGCCCGCAATGCTCCACAGACGGGGAGGAAAAGGCAGGCACGTCAGGGGACGGGGCAAAAACCCAATCCCGCCGCGCCCCCCACATCCCACCATCCGCAGCAACTCAACCACCCTGAGGCGGCTTTTAAGCAAGCCAAGCCGCACTGCTCTAGAGAAGGCGAGGGAAGGGCAGGAGCGTCGAGGGATGACAAAGGAACACCAACCCACCATGCCTCCCACATCCCACCATCCAAGGAACTCCGCCACCGACAGGTGGCCTTTTAAGCAAGCCCGAACCGCAACGCTCCATGAAAGGTGAGGAAAAAGGCGGGCACGGCATGAGACTGGGCAAAAACCCATTCTTTCCAATGCCCCCCACATCCCACCGGTGAGGAAAAGGAATTACAGCGTCCCACCGCCATGCCTCCCACATCCCACCTTCCGAAGGAACTCAACCGCCATGAGGCAGATTTTAAGCAGACGAACCCACAACGCTCCAGGGACGTTGAGGAAAAGGAGTCATGACAGGAACGGAGGCCCTATGTCCCGCCGCACCCCCCACATCCCACCATTCAAAAGAACTCAACCACCGTTGAGAAACTTTTAACCAAGAACCAGGACACCAACCATGCTCATCTATCATCATCCCATCCAAGTTATATCTGTCTAGTATCGCATCGTCTTTTTAGCAAGCCCTTGGAAGACGGAACCGCAATTGTGCGAGAGAATTCAACCCAAGCATATAGACGGGGCCCCTACATCAGCACCAAAAAAATTCCACTACCAACAGGGAGAACTCCAAAGGGACAAGTGAGGGTCATCTAGGTGGAGCTCACCCACCTGGGGATTCTTCGCTTGAGATATAACCGAGGAGAAAGTCACCCCTGGCACTGATTTAATGAGACCCGTCACAGTATCACCATCTTTCGATTAGTTTGTCCTTTACATGCGGGACCTGATCTTTGAGACAGGCATATGACTAGTGGAAGGATCAGCCATGTAGCATCACCAACCACATCTGCAATGTTTGAGGTATGACTGAGCTGACCACTCAGACCCCAACACAAGCCCAAACCGTCGTCCCGAGCATTCAATTCCATTCGATTAGTTTGTCCTTCGTACATGCACAGCCTGATCTTTGAGACAATCATATGACTAATGGAAGGATCAGCCAGGTAGCATCACCAACCACATCTGCAATGTTTGAGGTATGACTGAGCAGACCACTCAGACCCCAACACAAGCCCGAACCATCTCTTCCCAAATCGACAGGATTCCCCTTAATGAGTCATCACCTCTGCATGACGCTCGTGTATCTTGCAGAAACAGTAGATACACATTCTCAAGCCACCCTTATGAACATCATCACCCAAGGCATGACTGAGGAGGAAGGCACCCCAACTTGTCCAATAATGAACCATGGAAATCGTTACCCTGTTGGTGTGAGTTTCTTAGGACCCAAATAACTCGCACGTGGCCCCGACAATGCGTTGAGCAAAGCACTCCCACCAATCATTGCCCAAGGCAGCTTGCTATGGTTCGCATGGAATATCACTGAATGAGAAATTTAGGAGCACGCTCTCGCATCCTGGTGATACCGACAGTTTCGCGCTTGAACCACTACCAAAATTCCACAACGCTCCAGAGAAGGTGAGGAAAAGGCGGTACAGCAAGGGACGACAAAGGAACCCAATCCCACCATGCCTCCCACATCCCAACATCTGCAAGAACTCAACCACAATCAGTGGATTTTAAGCAAAGCCCGACCCGCAACGCTCCATGAAAGGTGAGGAAAAAGGTGGGTACGACAGGACGGGGAAACAACCCAATCCCACCCATACCCCCCACATCCCACCAGTGAGGAAAAAGGTAGGAACGTCAGGGGATGAGGAGGGAAACCCCCATCCCGCCGTGCCTCCCACATCTCACATTCCGTAGGAACTCAACCGCCATGAGGCAGCTTTTAAGCAGACGAACCAGCAACGCTCAAGAGACGTCGAGGAAAAGGAGTCATGGTAGGTACGGGGGTCCTATGTCCCGCCGCGCCGCCCACATCCCACCATCCACAGGATCCCACAAACCGTGAGGCGGTATTTAAGCACCCAGCCCGCAATGCTCCACAGACGGGGAGGAAAAGGCAGGCACGTCAGGGGACGGGGCAAAAACCCAATCCCGCCGCGCCCCCCACATCCCACCATCCGCAGCAACTCAACCGCCCTGAGGCAGCTTTTAAGCAAGCAGAGCCGCACTGCTCTAGAGAAGGCGAGGGAAGGGCAGGAGCGTCGAGGGACGACAAAGGAACACCAACCCACCATGCCTCCCACATCCCACCATCCAAGGAACTCCGCCACCAACAGGTGGCCTTTTAAGCAAGCCCGAACCGCAACGCTCCATGAAAGGTGAGGAAAAAGGCGGGCACGGCATGAGACTGGGCAAAAACCCATTCTTTCCAATGCCCCCCACATCCCACCGGTGAGGAAAAGGAATTACAGCGTCCCACCGCCATGCCTCCCACATCCCACCTTCCGAAGGAACTCAACCGCCATGAGGCAGATTTTAAGCAGACGAACCCACAACGCTCCAGGGACGTTGAGGAAAAGGAGTCATGACAGGAACGGAGGCCCTATGTCCCGCCGCACCCCCCACATCCCACCATTCAAAAGAACTCAACCACCGTTGCGAAACTTTTAACCAAGAACCAGGACACCAACCATGCTCATCTATCATCATCCCATCCAAGTTATATCTGTCTAGTATCGCATCGTCTTTTTAGCAAGCCCTTGGAACCCGAAACCAAAATTGTGCGAGAGAATTCAACCCAAGCATATAGACGGGGCCCTTACATCAGCACCAACAAAATTCCACTACCAACAGGGAGAACTCCAAAGGGACAAGTGAGGTTCTTCTAGGTGGAGCTCACCCACCTGGGGATTCTTCGCTTGATGTATAACCGAGGAGAAAGTCAGCCGTGTCACTGATTTAATGAGACCCTTCACAGTATCACCATCTTTCGATTAGTTTGTCCTTGTACATGCAGGACCTGATCTTTGAGACACGCATATGACTAGTGGAAGGATCACCCATGTAGCGTCACTAACCACATCTGCAATGTTTGAGGTATGACTGAGCAGACCACTCAGACCCCAACACAAGCCTAAACCGTCGTCCCGAGCATTCAATTCCATTCGATTAGTTTGTCCTTTGTACATGCACAACCTGATCTTTGATACAAGCATATGACTAATGGAAGGATCAGCCAGGTAGCATCACCAACCACATCTGCAATGTTTGAGGTATGACTGAGCAAACCACTCAGACCCCAACACAAGCCCAAACCATCTTCCCAAATCGACATGTTTCCCCTTAATTAGTCATCACCTCTGCATGACGCTCGTGTATCTTGCAAAAACAATAAATACACATTCTTCGCTTGATGTATAACCGAGGAGAACGTCAAACTTGTCACTGATTTAATGAGACCCTTCACAGTATCACCATCTTTCGGTTAGTTTGTCCCTGTACATGCACAGACTGATCTTTGAGACAAGCATATGACTAGTGTTCTCATCGGATATCCAACCAAGCCAAACCGTGTTCCATCATTCACATGGAAACATGTACAAGGACCAAATGAAAGCGAGGAGAAATTAAACCCCCACTTACGGATGAGGGTGCCAACGAGACCAACGTTCCCTTCCCAAAAAAGGGAGACCGCAGTATCTTGACAACCATCCACCACTCCCACACAATCGCGTAAGCACAACCATCAACCCACACAACTGACCGTCACGCCTCGAGGGAAGCAACCCGAGAGGCATCACAATGCAGCACATGAAGGCAGGGAAAGCCCGCTATGCATGACACAAGGGAAGGATTGATATACCCAACCCCCTAGCGCCAACGAGACCAACGTTCCATTCCCAAAAAAGGGAGACCGCAGTATCTTGACAACCATCCACCACTTCCACACAATCGCATAAGGGCAACCATCAACCCACACAACTGATCATGCACAACCTGATCTTTGAGACAAGCATATGACTAGTAGAAGGATCAGCCATGTAGCATCACCAACATCATCTGCATTGTTTGAGGTATGACTGAGCTCACCACTCAGACCCCAACACAAGCCCAACCATCATCCCGAACATTCAATTCCGTTCCATTAGTTTGTCCTTTGTACATGCACAACCTGATCTTTGGGACAAGCATATGACTAATGGAAGGATCAGCCAGGTTGCATCACCAACCACATCTGCAATGTTTGAGGTATGACTGAGCAGACCACTCAGACCCCAACACAAGCCCAAACCGTCTTTCCAAATCGACAGGAACCCAATTAATGAGTCATCACCTCTGCATGATGCTCAATACCGCAATTGTGCGAGAGAATTCAACCCAAGCATATAAACAGGGCCCGTATATCATAACTGACAAAATTCCACTACCAACAGGGAGAACTCCGAAGGGACAAGTGAGGGTCTTCTAGGTGGAGCTCACCCACCTGGGGATTCTTCTCTTGATGTATAACTGAGGAGAAAGTCAGCCCTGGCACTAATTTAATGAGACCCATCACAGTATCACCATCTTTCGATTAGTTTGTCTTTGTACATGCGGGACCTGATCTTTGAGTCAAGCATATGACTAGTTGAAGGATCAGCCATGTAGCATCACCAACAACATCTGCATTGTTTGAGGTATGACTGAGCTAACCACTCAGACCCCAACACAAGCCCAAACCGTCGTCCCGAACATTCAATTCCATTCGATTAGTTTTTCCTTTGTACATGCACCACCTGATCTTTGGGACAAGCATATGACTAATGGAAGGATCAGCCAGGTAGCATCACCAACCACATCTGCAATGTTTGAGGTATGACTGAGCAAACCACTCAGACCCCAACACAAGCCCAAACCATCTTCCCAAATCGACAGGATTCCCCTTAATGAGTCATCACCTCTGCGTGACGACGCTCGTGTATCTTGTCGAAACAATAGATACACATTCTTCGCTTGATGTATAACCGAGGAGAACGTCAAACTTGTCACTGATTTAATGAGACCCTTCACAATATCACCATCTTTCGGTTAGTTTGTCCCTGTACATGCACAGACTGATCTTTGAGACAAGCATTTGACTAGTGTTCTCAACGGATATCCAACCAAGCCAAACCGTGTTCCATCATTCACATGGAAACATGCACAAGGACCAAATGAAAGCGAGGAGAAATTAATCCCCCACTTACGGATGAGGGTGCCAACGAGACCAACGTTCCCTTCCCAAAAAAGGGAGACCGCAGTATCTTGACAACCATCCACCACTCCCACACAATCGCGTAAGCACAACCATCAACCCACACAACTGACCGTGACGCCTCAAGGGAAGCAACCCGAGAGGCATCACAATGCAGCACATGAAGGCAGGGAAAGCCCGCTATGCATGACACAAGGGAAGGATTTATATACCCAACCCCCTAGAGCCAAGGAGACCAACGTTCCCTTCCCAAAAAAGGGAGACCGCAGTATCTTGACAACCATCCACCACTCCCACACAATCGCGTAAGCACAACCATCAACCCACACAACTGACTGTGACGCCTCGAGGGAAGCAACCCGAGAGACATCACAATGCAGCACATGAAGGCAGGGAAAGCCCGCTATGCATGACACAAGGGAAGGATTTATATACCCAACCCCCTAGAGCCAAGGAGACCAACGTTCCCTTCCCAAAAAAGGGAGACCGCAGTATCTTGACAACCATCCACCACTCCCACACAATCGCGTAAGCACAACCATCAACCCACACAACTGACCGTGACGCCTCAAGGGAAGCAACCCCAGAGGCATCACAATGCAGCACATGAAGGCAGGGAAAGCCCGCTATGCATGACACAAGGGAAGGATTTATATACCCAACCCCCTAGAGCCAAGGAGACCAACGTTCCCTTCCCAAAAAAGGGAGACCGCAGTATCTTGACAACCATCCACCACTCCCACACAATCGCGTAAGCACAACCATCAACCCACACAACTGACTGTGACGCCTCGAGGGAAGCAACCCGAGAGACATCACAATGCAGCACATGAAGGCAGGGAAAGCCCGCTATGCATGACACAAGGGAAGGATTGATATACCCAACCCCCTAGAGCCAACGAGACCAACGTTCCCTTCCCAAAAAAGGGAGACCGCAGTATCTTGACAACCATCCACCACTCCCACACAATCGCATAAGCGCAACCATCAACCCACACAACTGATCATGCAGGACCTGACCTTTGAGACAAGCATATGACTAGTGGAAGGATCAGCCATGTAGCATCACCAACAACATCTGCATTGTTTGAGGTATGACTGAGCTCACCACTCAGACCCCAACACAAGCCCAAACCGTCGTCTCGAACATTCAATTCCGTTCGATTAGTTTGTCCTTTGTACATGCACAACCTGATTTTTGAGACAAGCATATGACTAATGGAAGGATCAGACAGGTTGCACCACCAACAACATCTGCAATGTTTGAGGTATGACTGAGCAGACCACTCAGACCCCAACACAATCCCAAACCGTCTTCCCAAATCGACAGGAACCCAATTAATGAGTCTTCACCTCTGCATGATGCTCAAAACCGCAATTGTGCGAGAGAATTCAACCCAAGCATATAAACAGGGCCCGTATATCAGCACTAACAAAATTCCACTACCAACAGGGAGAACTCCGATGGGACAAGTGAGGATCTTCTAGGTGGAGCTCACCCACCTGGGGATTCTTCGCTTGATGTATAACCGAGGAGAAAGTCAGCCGTGTCACTGATTTAATGAGACCCTTCACAGTATCACCATCTTTCGATTAGTTTGTCCCTGTACATGCACTAACTGATCTTTGAGACAAGCATATGACTAGTGGAAGGATCAACCATGTAGCATTACCAACAACATCTGCATTGTTTGTGGTATAACTGAGCAGACCACTCAGACCCCAACACAAGCCCAAACCATCATCCCGAACATTCAATTCCGTTCGATTAGTTTATCCTTTGTAAATGCACAACCTGATCTTTGAGACAAGCATATGACTAATGGTAGGATCAGCCAGGTAGCATCACCAACCACATCTGCAATGTTTGAGGTATGACTGAGCAGACCACTCAAACCCCAACACAAGCCCAAATCATCTTCCCAAATCGACAGGATTCACCTTAATGAGTCATCACCTCTGCATGACGCTCGTGTATCTTGCAGAAACAATAGATACACATTCTTCGCTTGATGTAAAACCGAGGAGAACGTCAGACTTGTCCCTGATTTACTGAGACCCTTCACAGTATCACCATCTTCGATTAGTTTGTCCCTGTACATGCACAGACTGAACTTTGAGACAAGCATATGACTAGTGTTCTCAACGGATATCCAACCAAGCCAAACCGTGTTCCATCATTCACATGGAAACATGCACAAGGACCAAATGAAAGCGAGGAGAAATTAAACCCCCACTTACGGATGAGGGTGCCAACGAGACCAACGTTCCCTTCCCAAAAAAGGGAGACCGCAGTATCTTGACAACCATCCACCACTCCCACACAATCGCGTAAGCACAACCATCAACCCACACAGCTGATCGTGACGCCTCGAGGGATGCAACCCGAGAGGCATCACAATGCAGCACATGAAGGCAGGGAAAGCCCGCTATGCATGACACAAGGGAAGGATTGATATACCCAACCCCCTAGAGCCAACGAGACCAACGTTCCCTTCCCAAAAAAGGGAGACCGCGGTATCTTGACAACCATCCACCACTCCCACACAATCGCATAAGCGCAACCATCAACCCACACAACTGATCATGCAGGACCTGATCTTTGAGACAAGCATATGACTAGTGGAAGGATCAGACATGTAGAATCACCAACAACATCTGCATTGTTTGAGGTATGACTGAGCTCACCACTCAGACCCCAACACAAGCCCAAACCGTCGTCCCGAACATTCAATTCCGTTCGATTAGTTTGTCCATTGTACATGCACAACCTGATCTTTGAGACAAGCATATGACTAATGGAAGGATCAACAAGGTTGCATCACCAACCACATCTGCAATGTTTGAGGTATGACCCCACCTCAACGTCCTTCCCTTCAAGGCACGCCGCATGCACCAAGACGGGACTCGAGGCCCCTTCAAATCGTCTCACTCGGATGCCATTGTCTGGAAACGACTGTCAGCCCGCAAGATCACACATGCGACAAACCCCATCTCGTTGTCATCGTTTTTAGGGCGCACTACCTCGGGAAAGACAAGCCCCAAGCACGGGACGAATCATCGAGAATTCATGGCATTGCGTCCATGCCATTTTCCATGTCACTGGGCACGTCATCGGGTGGCTCTAGGCACGCAGGACAAGACCCACGCCCAGGGGGGGTCGCCGACCACTCCCCCCCCTAAAGAGACATTTATGCATTTCCAGCTATTCCACCAGGAAACATCAACAGTGACGAGGAGACATACTGATGGGTTTAGACCACCCTAAGGGCACCGCAGTGCATGAAAGACAACACGGGTTGCCCTAAAAGAGCTATGAAACCATAGGAAGGGCCACCGACGTGACCCCTTAGGCACATGAAGGCCGCCGACACGTCATGGCATCCGTCCCGCGTCTCGTCCATCACCGCAGAGAAGACACGCCCCATGTCCAGAGCGGGTCCTCACGCATGAAAGGAATTATCTTGAGGCGGTCATTGTCATTACATACCGTACCCAACAACATATGACAAACCCCACCACGTCGTCCTTCCTTGCAAGGCACACCGCATCCTCCAAGGCAAGCCCCGATGCCCCTTCAAATCGTCCCACTCGGGTGGCGTTGTCTCCACGTGATTGTCAGTACGTCGGACCTGACACGCGACGCACCCCGGCTCATTGTCATCACTTTTATGGCGCATTACCTCAGACAAGACAAGCCCCAAGCACCGTATGAATCCTCAAGCTTTCATGGATTTGTCTGGAGGCCATTTTTCCATGTCCGTGGGCATGTCACTAGGTGGCTATGGGCACGCAGGACAAGACCCACGCCCAGGGGGGGTCGCCGACCACTCCCCCCCTAAAGAGACATTTATGCATTTTCAGCTGTCCCACCAGGAAACATCAGCACTGACGAGGAGACATACTAACGGGTTTAGACAACCCTGTGGGCACCACAGCGCATGAAAGACAACACGTGTTGCCCTAAAAGATATATGAAACCATAGGAACAGCCACCGATGTGACCCCTTAGGCACATGAAGGCCGCCGACACGTAGTAGCATTCATCCCGGGTAGCGTCCAACACCGCCGAGAAGACAGGCCCCATGTCCAGAGAGGGTCCTCACGCATGAAATGAATTCTCTTTAGGTGGTCATTGTCATTACATACGGGACACGACAACAGATGACAAACCCCACCGCAACGTCCTTCCTTTCAAGGCACGCCACACGCACCAAGACGGGCCTCGAGGCCCCTTCAAATCGTCTCACTCGGATGCCATTGTCTGGACACGACTGTCAGTCCGCAGGATCACACATGCGACAAACCCCATCTCATTGTCATCGTTTTTAGGGCGCACTACCTCGGGCAAGACAAGCCCCAAGCACGGGACGAATCATCAGAAATTCATGGCACTGCGTCGATGCCATTTTCCATGTCACTCGGCATGTCAGTGGGTGGCTCTAGGCACGCAGGACAAGACCCACGCCCAGGGGGGGTCGCCGACCACTCCCCCCCTAAAGAGACATTTATGCATTTCCAGCTATACCACCAGGAAACATCAACAGTGACGAGGAGACATACTGATGGGTTTAGACCACCCTAAGGGCACCGCAGTGCATGAAAGACAACACGGGTTGCCCTAAAAGAGCTATGAAACCATAGGAAGGGCCACCGACGTGACCCCTTAGGCACATGAAGGCCGCCGACACGTCATGGCATCCGTCCCGCGTCTCGTCCATCACCGCAGAGAAGACGCGCCCCATGTCCAGAGCGAGTCCTCACGCCTCAAAGGAATTATCTTTAGGTGGTCATTGTCAATACATACCGTACCCAACAACATATGACAAACCCCACCACATCGTCCTTCCTTGCAAGGCACACCGCATCCACCAAGGCAAGCCCCGAGGCCCCTTCAAATCGTCTCACTCGGATGCCGTTGTCTCCACGTGATCGTCAGTACGTCGGACCTCACACACGCGACAAACCCCATCTCATTGTCATCGTTTTTATGGCGCACTACCTCGGGCAAGACAAGCCCGAAGCACGGGACGAATCATCAGGAATTCTTGGCATTGCGTCGATGCCATTTTCCACGTCACTCGGCGTGGGTCTGACACGCGACACACCCCAGCTCATTGTCATCACTTTTATGGCGCATTACCTCAGAAAAGACAAGCCCCAAGCACCGTACGAATCATCAGGCTTTCATGGATTCGTCTGGAGGCCGTTTTTCCATGTCTGTGGGCATGTCACTGGGTGGCTCTGGGCACACAGGACAAGACCCACGCCCAGGGGGGGTCGCCGACCACTCCCCCCCTAAAGAGACATTTATGCATTTCCAGCTGTCCCACCAGGAAACATCAGCACTGACGAGGAGACATACTGATGGGTTCAGACAACCCTGTGGGCACCACAGCGCATGAAAGACAACACGTGTTGCCCTAAAAGAGATATGAAACCATAGGAATAGCCACCAATGTGACCCCTTAGGCACATCAAGGCCGCCATCACGTACTAGCATCCATCCCGGGTAGCGTCCAACACCGCCGAGAAGACAGGCCCCATGTCCAGAGAGGGTCCTCACGCATGAAATGAATTCTCTTTAGGTGGTCATTATCATTACATACGGGACACGAAAACACATGAATAACCACACCTCAACGTCCTTCCTTTCAAGGCACACCGCATGCACCAAGACGGGCCTCGAGGCCCCTTCAAATCGTCTCACTCGGATGCCTTTGTCTGGAAACGACTGTCAGCCCGCAAGATCACACATGCGACAAAACCCATCTCATTGTCATCGTTTTTAGGGCGCACTACCTCGGGAAAGACAAGCCCCAAGCACGGGACGAATCATCGAGAATTCATGGCATTGCGTCCATGCCATTTTCCATGTCACTGGGCACGTCATCGGGTGGCTCTAGGCACGCAGGACAAGACCCACGCCCAGGGGGGGTCGCCGACCACTCCCCCCCCTAAAGAGACATTTATGCATTTCCAGCTATTCCACCAGGAAACATCAACAGTGACGAGGAGACATACTGATGGGTTTAGACCACCCTAAGGGCACCGCAGTGCATGAAAGACAACACGGGTTGCCCTAAAAGAGCTATGAAACCATAGGAAGGGCCACCAACGTGACCCCTTAGGCACATGAAGGCCGCCGACACGTCATGGCATCCGTCCCGCGTCTCGTCCATCACCGCAGAGAAGACACGCCCCATGTCCAGAGCGGGTCCTCACGCATGAAAGGAATTATCTTGAGGCGGTCATTGTCATTACATACCGTACCCAACAACATATGACAAACCCCACCACGTCGTCCTTCCTTGCAAGGCACACCGCATCCTCCAAGGCAAGCCCCGATGCCCCTTCAAATCGTCCCACTCGGGTGGCGTTGTCTCCACGTGATTGTCAGTACGTCGGACCTGACACGCGACGCACCCCGGCTCATTGTCATCACTTTTATGGCGCATTACCTCAGACAAGACAAGCCCCAAGCACCGTATGAATCCTCAAGCTTTCATGGATTTGTCTGGAGGCCATTTTTCCATGTCCGTGGGCATGTCACTAGGTGGCTCTGGGCACGCAGGACAAGACCCACGCCCAGGGGGGGTCGCCGACCACTCCCCCCCTAAAGAGACATTTATGCATTTTCAGCTGTCCCACCAGGAAACATCAGCACTGACGAGGAGACATACTAACGGGTTTAGACAACCCTGTGGGCACCACAGCGCATGAAAGACAACACGTGTTGCCCTAAAAGATATATGAAACCCTAGGAACAGCCACCGATGTGACCCCTTAGGCACATGAAGGCCGCCGACACGTAGTAGCATTCATCCCGGGTAGCGTCCAACACCGCCGAGAAGACAGGCCCCATGTCCAGAGAGGGTCCTCACGCATGAAATGAATTCTCTTTAGGTGGTCATTGTCATTACATACGGGACACGACAACAGATGACAAACCCCACCGCAACGTCCTTCCTTTCAAGGCACGCCACACGCACCAAGACGGGCCTCGAGGCCCCTTCAAATCGTCTCACTCGGATGCCATTGTCTGGACACGACTGTCAGTCCGCAGGATCACACATGCGACAAACCCCATCTCATTGTCATCGTTTTTAGGGCGCACTACCTCGGGCAAGACAAGCCCCAAGCACGGGACGAATCATCAGAAATTCATGGCACTGCGTCGATGCCATTTTCCATGTCACTCGGCATGTCAGTGGGTGGCTCTAGGCACGCAGGACAAGACCCACGCCCAGGGGGGGTCGCCGACCACTCCCCCCCTAAAGAGACATTTATGCATTTCCAGCTATACCACCAGGAAACATCAACAGTGACGAGGAGACATACTGATGGGTTTAGACCACCCTAAGGGCACCGCAGTGCATGAAAGACAACACGGGTTGCCCTAAAAGAGCTATGAAACCATAGGAAGGGCCACCGACGTGACCCCTTAGGCACATGAAGGCCGCCGACACGTCATGGCATCCGTCCCGCGTCTCGTCCATCACCGCAGAGAAGACGCGCCCCATGTCCAGAGCGAGTCCTCACGCCTCAAAGGAATTATCTTTAGGTGGTCATTGTCAATACATACCGTACCCAACAACATATGACAAACCCCACCACATCGTCCTTCCTTGCAAGGCACACCGCATCCACCAAGGCAAGCCCCGAGGCCCCTTCAAATCGTCTCACTCGGATGCCGTTGTCTCCACGTGATCGTCAGTACGTCGGACCTCACACACGCGACAAACCCCATCTCATTGTCATCGTTTTTATGGCGCACTACCTCGGGCAAGACAAGCCCGAAGCACGGGACGAATCATCAGGAATTCTTGGCATTGCGTCGATGCCATTTTCCACGTCACTCGGCGTGGGTCTGACACGCGACGCACCCCAGCTCATTGTCATCACTTTTATGGCGCATTACCTCAGACAAGACAAGCCCCAAGCACCGTACGAATCATCAGGCTTTCATGGATTCGTCTGGAGGCCGTTTTTCCATGTCCGTGGGCATGTCACTGGGTGGCTCTGGGCACACAGGACAAGACCCACGCCCAGGGGGGGTCGCCGACCACTCCCCCCCTAAAGAGACATTTATGCATTTCCAGCTGTCCCACCAGGAAACATCAGCACTGACGAGGAGACATACTGATGGGTTCAGACAACCCTGTGGGCACCACAGCGCATGAAAGACAACACGTGTTGCCCTAAAAGAGATATGAAACCATAGGAATAGCCACCAATGTGACCCCTTAGGCACATCAAGGCCGCCATCACGTACTAGCATCCATCCCGGGTAGCGTCCAACACCGCCGAGAAGACAGGCCCCATGTCCAGAGAGGGTCCTCACGCATGAAATGAATTCTCTTTAGGTGGTCATTATCATTACATACGGGACACGAAAACACATGAATAACCACACCTCAACGTCCTTCCTTTCAAGGCACACCGCAGGCACCAAGACGGGCCTCGAGGCCCCTTCAAATCGTCTCACTCGGATGCCTTTGTCTGGAAACGACTGTCAGCCCGCAAGATCACACATGCGACAAAACCCATCTCATTGTCATCGTTTTTAGGGCGCACTACCTCGGGAAAGACAAGCCCCAAGCACGGGACGAATCATCAAGAATTCATGGCATTGCGTCGATGCCATTTTCCATGTCCCTGGGCATGTCATTGGGTGGCTCTAGGCACGCAGGACAAGACCCACGCCCAGGGGGGGTCGCCGACCACTCCCCCCCTAAAGAGACATTTATGCATTTCCAGCTATTCCACCAGGAAACATCAAAAGTGACGAGGAGACATACTGAGGGGTTTAGACCACCCTAAGGGCACCGCAGTGCATGAAAGACAACACGGGTTGCCCTAAAAGAGCTATGAAACCATAGGAAGGGCCACCGACGTGACCCCTTAGGCACATGAAGGCCGCCGACACGTCATGACATCCGTCCCGCGTCTCGTCCATCACCGCAGAGAAGACACGCCCCATGTCCAGAGCGGGTCCTCACGCATGAAATGAATTATCTTTAGGCGGTCATTGTCATTACATACCGTACCCAACAACATATGACAAACCCCACCACGTCGTCCTTCCTTGCAAGGCACACCGCATCCTCCAAGGCAAGCCCCGATGCCCCTTCAAATCGTCCCACTCGGGTGGCGTTGTCTCCACGTGATTGTCAGTACGTCGGACCTGACACGCGACGCACCCCGGCTCATTGTCATCACTTTTATGGCGCATTACCTCATACAAGACAAGCCCCAAGCACCGTATGAATCCTCAAGCTTTCATGGATTTGTCTGGAGGCCATTTTTCCATGTCCGTGGGCATGTCACTAGGTGGCTCTGGGCACGCAGGACAAGACCCACGCCCAGGGGGGGTCGCCGACCACTCCCCCCCTAAAGAGACATTTATGCCTTTCCAGCTGTCCCACCAGGAAACATCAGCACTGACGAGGAGACATACTGGAGGGTTTAGACAACCCTGTGGGCACCACAGCGCATGAAAGTCAACACGTGTTGCCCTAAAAGATATATGAAACCGTAGGAACAGCCACCGATGTGACCCCTTAGGCACATGAAGGCCGCCGACACGTAGTAGCATTCATCCCGGGTAGCGTCCAACACCGCCGAGAAGACAGGCCCCATGTCCAGAGAGGGTCCTCACGCATGAAATGAATTCTCTTTAGGTGGTCATTGTCATTACATACGGGACACGACAACAGATGACAAACCCCACCGCAACGTCCTTCCTTTCAAGGCACGCCACACGCACCAAGACGGGCCTCGAGGCCCCTTCAAATCGTCTCACTCGGATGCCATTGTCTGGACAAGACTGTCAGTCCGCAGGATCACACATGCGACAAACCCCATCTCATTGTCATCGTTTTTAGGGCGCACTACCTCGGGCAAGACAAGCCCCAAGCACGAGACGAATCATCAGGAATTCATGGCACTGCGTCGATGCCATTTTCCATGTCACTCGGCATGTCATTGGGTGGCTCTAGGCACGCAGGACAAGACCCACGCCCAGGGGGGGTCGCCGACCACTCCCCCCCTAAAGAGACATTTATGCATTTCCAGCTATACCACCAGGAAACATCAACAGTGACGAGGAGACATACTGATGGGTTTAGACCACCCTAAGGGCACCGCAGTGCATGAAAGACAACACGGGTTGCCCTAAAAGAGCTATGAAACCATAGGAAGGGCCACCGACGTGACCCCTTAGGCACATGAAGGCCGCCGACACGTCATGGCATCCGCCCCGCGTCTCGTCCATCACCGCAGAGAAGACACGCCCCATGTCCAGAGCTGGTCCTCACGCCTCAAAGGAATTATCTTTAGGCGGTCATTGTCAATACATACCGTACCCAACAACATATGACAAACCCCACCACGTCGTCCTTCCTTGCAAGGCACACCGCATCCACCAAGGCAAGCCCCGAGGCCCCTTCAAATCGTCCCACTCGGATGGCGTTGTCTCCACGTGATTGTCAGTACGTCGGACCTGACACGCGACGCACCCCGGCTCATTGTCATCACTTTTATGACGCATTACCTCAGACAAGACAAGCCCCAAGCACCGTACGAATAATCAAGCTTTCATGGATTTGTCTGGAGGTCGTTTTTCCATGTTCGTGGGCATGTCACTGGGTGGCTCTGGGCACGCAGGACAAGACCCACGCCCAGGGGGGGTCGCCGACCACTCCCCCCCTAAAGAGACATTTATGCATTTCCAGCTGTCCCACCAGGAAACATCAGCACTGACGAGGACACATACTGATGGGTTCAGACAACCCAATGGGCACCACAACGCATGAAGGACAGCACGTGTTGCCCTAAAAGAGCTACGAATCCATACGAACAGCCACCAAAGTGACCCCTTAGGCACATGAAGGCCGCCGACACGTCATGGCATCCGTCCCGGGTATCATCCAACACCGCCGAGAAGACAGGACCCATGTCCAGAGCGGGTCCCCGCGCATGAAATGAATTATCTTTAGGCGGTCATTGTCTTTACATTCCGAACACAACAACATGTGACAAACCCCACCTCGACGTCCTTCCTTTCAAGAAACGCCGCATGCACCAAGACGGGCCCCGAGACCCCTTCAAATCGTCTCACTCGGATGCCATTGTCTGAACGCGACTGTCAGTCCGCAGGATCTCGAAGGCCACAAACACCATCCCATTGTCATCGTTTTTATGGCGCACTACCTCGGGCAAGACAAGCCCCAAGCACGGGACGAATCATCAGGCATTCATGGCATTAAGTCGATGTCATTTTGCATGTCAATGGGCATCACATTGGGTGGCTCTAGGCACGCAGGACAAGACCCACGCCCGGGGGGGTCGCCGACCACTCCCCCCCTAAAGAGACATTTATGCATTTCCAGCTATTCCACCAGGAAACATCAACACCGACGAGGAGACATACTGATGGGTTTAGACCACCCTGAGGGCAGGGCAGCGCATGAAAGGCAACACGTGTTGCCCTAAAAGAGCTATGAAACCATAGGAAGGGCCACCGACGTGGCCCCTTAGGCACATGAAGGCCGCCGACACGTCATGGCATCCGTCCCACGTATCGTCCATCACCACAGCGAAGACACGCCCCATGTCCAGAGCGGGTCCCCACGCATGAAAGGAATTCTCTTTAGGCGGTCATTGTCATTACATACCGGACCCAACAACATATGACAAACCCCACCTCATTGTCCTTCCATTCAAGGCACACCGCATCCACCAAGGCAAGCCCTGAGGCCCCTTCAAATCCTCTCACCCGGATGGCGTTGTCTCCACCTGATTGTCAGTACGGAGGACCTGACACGCGACGAAACCCGGCTCATTGTCATCACTTTTATGGCGCACTACCTCGAACAAGACAAGCCCCAAGCACCGGACGAATCATCAAGCTATCTTTGCTTTGTCCGGAGGCTGTTTTTCCATGTCCGTGGGCATGTCACTGGGTGGCTCTGGGCACGCAGGACAAGACCCACGCCCAGGGGGGGTCGCCGACCACTCCCCCCCTAAAGAGACATTTATGCATTTCCAGCTGTCCCACCAGGAAACATCAGCACTGACGAGGAGACATACTGATGGGTTTAGACAACCCTGTGGGCACCACAGCGCATGAAAGACAACACGTGTTGCCCTAAAAGAGATATGAAACCATAGGAACAGCCACTGATGTGACCCCTTAGGCACATCAAGGCCGCCGACACGTAGTAGCATTCGTCGCGGGTAGCATCCAACGCCGCCGAGAAGACAGGCCCCATGTCCAGAGCGGGTCCTCGCGCATGAAATGAATTCTCTTTAGGTGGTCATTGTCATTACATACGGGACACGACAACATATGAAAAACCCCACCTCGACGTCCTTCCTTTCAAGGCACGCCGCATGCACCAAGACGGGCCCTGAGGCCCCTTCAAATCGTCTCACTCGGATGCCATTGTCTGGACGCGACTGTCAGTCCGCAGGATCGCACATGCGACAAACCCCGTCTCATTGCCATCGTTTTTAGGGCGCACTACCTCGGGCAAGACAAGCCCCAAGCACGGGACGAATCATCAGGAATTCATGGCATTGCGTCGATGCCATTTTCCATGTCACTGGGCATGTCTGTGGGTGGCTCTCGGCACGCAGGACAAGACCCACGCCCAGGGGGGGTCGCCGACCACTCCCCCCCTAAAGAGACATTTATGCATTTCCAGCTATTCCACCAGGAAACATCAACACTGACGAGGAGACATACTGAGTGGTTTAGACCACCCAGAGGGAACCGCAGCGCATGAAAGGCAACACGTGTTGCCCTAAAAGGGCTATGAAACCATAGGAAGGGACACCGACGTGGCCCCTTAGGCACATGAAGGCCGCCGACACGTCATGGCATCCGTCCCGCGTATCGTCCAACACCGCCGAGGAGACAGGACCCATGTCCAGAGCGGGTCCTCACGCATGAAATGAATTCTCTTTAGGTGGTCATTGTCTTTACATACCGGACACAACAACATATGACAAACCCCACCTCAACGTCCTTCCTTTCAAGGCACGCCGCACGCACCAAGACGGGCCCCGAGGCCCCTTCAAATCGCCTCACTAGGATTCCATTGTCTGGACGCGATTGTCAGTCCGTAGGATCTCACAGGCGACAAACCCCACCCATATCATTGTCATCGGTTTTATGGCGCACCACCTCGGGCAAGACAAGACCCTAGCACGGGAAGAATCATCAGGAATTCAGGGCATTGCGTCGATGCCATTTTCCATGTCACTGGGCATGTCATTGGGTGGCTCTAGGCACGCAGGACAAGACCCACGCCCAGGGGGGTCGCCGACCACTCCCCCCCTAAAGAGACATTTATGCATTTCCAGCTATCCCACCAGGAAACATCAACACTGACGAGGAGACATACTGATGGGTTTAGACCACCCTGAGGGCACCGCAGCGCATGAAAGACAACACGTGTTGCCCTAAAAGAGCTATGAAACCATAGGAAGGGCCACCGACGTGACCCCTTATGCACATGAAGGCCACCGACAAGTCATGGCATCCATCCCGCGTATCGTCGATCACCGCCGAGAAGACACGCCCCATGTCCAGAGCGGGTCCTCACTCATGAAAAGAATTCTCTTTAGGTGGTAATTGTAATTACATACAGGACCCAACAACATATGAAAAACCCCACCTCGACGTCCTTCCTTTCAAGGCACGTCGCATCCACCAAGACATGCCCCGAGGCCACTTCAAATCGTCTCACTCGGATGGCTTTGTCTCCACGCGATTGTCAGTTCGTCGGACCTGACACGCGACGAACCCCGTCTCATTGTCATCGCTTTTATGGGGCACTACCGCGGGCAAGACAAGCCCCAAGCACAGGAGGAATCATCTAGAGGCCATTTTTCCATGTCTGTGGGCATGTCACTGGGTGGCTCTGGGCACGCAGGACAAGACCCACGCCCAGGGGGGGTCGCCGACCACTCCCCCCCTAAAGAGACATTTCTGCATTTCCAGCTCTCCCACCAGGAAACATCAGCACTGACGAGGAGACATACTGAGTGGTTTAGACCACCCAGAGGGAACCGCAGCGCATGAAAGACAACACGTGTTGCCCTAAAAGAGCTATGAAACCATAGGAACGGCAACCGACGTGACCCCTTAGGCACGTGAAGGCCGCCGACACGTCATGGCATCCTTCCCGCGTATCGTCGACCACCGCCGAGAAGACAGACCCCATGTCCAGAGCGGGTCCTCACGCATGAAATGAATTCTCTTTAGGTGGTCGGTGTCGTTACATACCGAACCCAACAACATATGACAAACCCCAGCTCGGCGTCCTTCCTTTCAAGGCACCCCGCATCCACCAAGACAAGCCTCGAGGCCCCTTCAAATCGTCTCACTCGGATGGCATTGTCTCCACGCGATTGTCGGTACGTAGGACCTCACACGCGACGAACCCCGGCTCATTGTCAAAGCTTTTAAGGCGCACTACCCCGGAGAAGACAAGCCCCAAGCACCGGACGAATCATCACGCATTGATGGAATTGTCTAGAGGCCATTTTTCCATGTCCGTGGGCATGTCACTGGGTGGCTCGAGGCACGCAGGACAAGACCCACGCCCAGGGGGGGTCGCCGACCACTCCCCCCCTAAAGAGACATTTATGCATTTACAGCTATCCCACCAGGAAACATCAGCACTGACGAGGAGACATACTGAGTGGTTTAGACCACCCAGAGGGCACCCCAGCTCATGAAAGACAACGCGAGTTGCCCTAAAAGAGCTATGAAACCATAGGAACGGCCACCGACGTGACCCCTTAGGCACATGAAGGCCGCCGGCACGTCATGGCATCCGTCCCGCGTGTCGTCGACCACCGCCGAGAAGACAACCCCATGTCCAGAGCGGGTCCTCACGCATGAAACGAATTCTATTTAGGTGGTCATGGACGTTACATACCGGACCCAACAAGATATGGCAAACCCCAGCTCGGCGTCCTTCCTTTCAAGGCACCCCGCATCCACCAATGCAAGCCCCGATGCCCCTTCAAATCGTCTCACTCGGATGGAATTGTCTCCACGCGATTGTCAGTACGTAGGACCTGACACGCGACGAACCCCGACTCATTTTCAAAGCTTTGATGGCGCACTACCCCGGACAAGACAAGCCCCAAGCACCGGACGAATCATCAAGCATTCATGGGATTGTCTAGAGGCCATTTTTCCATGTCCGTGGGCATGTCATTGGGTGGCTCTGGGCACGCAGGACAAGACCCACGCCCAGGGGGGGTCGCCGACCACTCCCCCCCTAAAGAGACATTTATGCATTTCCAGCTATCCCACCAGGA
>CAUJRU010002217.1:0-88377 GCA_963277665.1 Viscum album | reverse complement strand
AATGAAAGTGGTGAATTGGATTATAATATCTATATTACTTAATAAGTAATATATTCATTTAGAAATTAAATTAAAATTTTAAATTTTCATGTTTTAACATTATTCCCCCCTTTTGAAATTACATCAATGAAATGTTATTTTTAACATTATAACAGATTATGGTACTTATGTTTCCTCACCTCTTCCAGTTCCCATGTTGCCTCATAAAACTATTGGTCCTACCATAAAACATATACTAGTTAAGTTATCCTGTTTCATAAAATATTTTCTCTATGATCTAAGATCTTTACTAGCTTCTCCTTATTTTAATGATAAATCTCCCAGGGTAAAACCTCTTGATTCATTATATCTATGTGCATTGGTATTTAATTCCTCAAGACGTATGCATGGAACACTAGTTATATAAGAGAAATGATTGGTGGGATTTATTGTTGACATGCCCCAATTGAGATGTGAGCAAGAATCTCAAAGGGGACGATATATCATGGAATAATATCACTCATTTCCTAACCCTAATAATTTTATTAATTGGTGATATACAAAATAAGACCTTATCATCAATATAAAACGCAAAGCCTCATTAATGATTTTCTGCGTAGATTTTTTACTATGATATTTCAAATTTCTTATGATGTGGAATAGGTGGAACCTTTATTTCCATCTACCGGATAAAATTATGTCCCATAATCTTACACTCACAACCATCATCAAATTATATTGCAACATAACAACTCTTTATATTTAGAGGCTTATAAAGTGACAATTGAATTCTAGAAGAAACCCGATATTATAAGAGTAATCTAGTAATTGAAGGTGATGATCTAAAAATTTTCATAAATGTATTCATCATAACCTCATAAAATCCAATAATGTTTTAATGGTTTTCTCAAAATAACTATATTTTTAGGGTGATAATAAGTATTGAAGCTGAGATTAGTATTTAGTTCTTGCTAAAGGATTGTCCAAAACCTCAACGTAAACCTCAAATCCCAATTTAGATCTCCAATTATTATTACCATTTATTGTATATATAAACATCTAAGAGGGTTTTTCACGAGAGAAAAATTCCATGATATTAATAAAATTTGATAATTATTTATGGGGATCTAATACCACCAAATGGACTTATGTCTTTTACATGTGTTGGAAAGTCATACAAAGAAGTCCAACATCAAATTTCTCTATTTTCATACTAGTATTGGAATCAATTATGTTGTACGCTAGAAACCATTCATTCATAATAAACCTATTTCCATAACAAAAATAAAGATAGAAAAAATTAATCTCCCAGTTCATATTATCCCACAAGATTTTTTTAAAAATATCTATACATCTTAGTGATTTTTGAATTAATGGATATGGATGATATATTTTCATATTTCAATAGTAACCTCTTAATTTTTCTTTTTTATGTGTATATGAAACGATTCCATCCCTTATAAATCCATCTTTTTAAATGATTAACTACAAAATATTTTCTACATTTATTTATATCCCCACATCAGAGTTTGGGGCCACTTGGATCATCTCAAGATTATACGATTGAGTAGTTATTTTAAAAAATGTAGTATAGAGTATAATTTTTGATTCCCATGTATATTATATCATTATCAAAATATATTAATCCCATTTCAGTTTTCATCCTGGATAAGGATGTTGGATTTAATATACAAAGGGAATTTCCCACCACGTTGTACTTCTCCATATGGTAATGCATTATAAAATCACAATCATTAATCATCTATAACCACCATCAATGGATCATAATGATGATCTTTTATGTGAATATATATATGAGGATTTTATGATCCAAATTTATGTCACTCTTCTCCAAGTGGAAATAATGTAAGAAAATCATTAAAGAAATTATCAGTGTAACTTATTTCAGATCATGAGTTAGGGAGTTTAATTCACATATCATTAATATGATACAGTTATAGTATATTAGTTTTTCATCTTTCATGAGTTCTCTGTCTATAAGATGATTTTTATTTAATTTAAAACTTGAAAAACCTAAACAAGTTCCCAGCCGACCTCATGGAGGATGAAAATGATGTAGACCAAGGACATTTTCTAGGACAATAATCTTTCACTCAATAGGTAGAGAGTCAAGACTATTGTACACAAACAAATATTGTTTTAGATATATCATTATAGATCTTAAATTCTTACATTTTGGTGGTTAATTTCAGCACTGATGTTGTGATTTTCCTCTTATTTAACTCTCTATAACTCTCCCCACATTCTTTGACCATGATAAACAACAATATCTTATTAGATAGATTGGATAGTGGGATTGAAAATCTAGAAATATTTTATTCAAATGAATGATAGTACCAAACTAATCATGGGAAACTATAGATATCTATCATAAATATTTGTCTTAGACATAATTTGTTCAATTTTTCGTTTAAAAACGTATATATATCCCATTTTATGTGATAATAGTATCTATGAATTCTACTTTCTATATCCAACCGTCAAATATATAATACATTAAATATAATATTTCTTTCATTATGGTATTAATTACAATATTAAAACACTCATCTATCACTTGACTAATTTTGGAGCAGATAAGAATATAATTTATAAAGACTAAAATAACTTCATCATATTCAACAATGGATTTATTCATTTAGTGTATTAAGATACCTTGATAATTTTTATATCAAAATGTAATCACTATAAACTCAACGTGTTCATTCCTTTGAAAAAATATATTTTGGGGGTTATCACCCTTCTTTATATTTACATGATAATATCCCAAATTAGTATACCATTATAAAAGTTCTGGTATTTATGGTGATGATCAAGAATGTCCTCAATACATGGAATATGATGCTGGTTACCTTTCATAATCTAGTTGAGCTAATGATTATAAATTTAGTGGAACATTTATATATCATTATTTTAGATGAAAATCAATGATTCACCCCATGGTTATGAACATGTACGTATAACACCTTACCAATATTCTCATGTAGCTTCTTATTCTACAGTTCATGTTAAAAAATGTAAATTCTATATGGAGTCTTGGATATTGGAAAAGGACCAAATATCTGGTCGATTGAGAAATGAACCTCAATGTTAAGAGGAGGACAATAAAATTATTCAACAAACACGTAAACATATTCTCTTACATTGGAATATCATCAATGGTGATCTTGTCATTTATATCAATCATTTGGGCTAGATATGATATCTCATACAAAAATAATATTCATGAGTAAGATGATTATTTCCATGTAGATTCATCTCCTCTTTACACTTGTATTGAGTAATATAGTGGTTCTTTATAGAAGGTTAATTCCCACCTCTTGAAAATTTATGTTTGTCCCTAAATAAGGAATGTAAATCCATATCTACAATTATGTTAAATTATTATAGGGGGAGTATCAAAAGATTTTCTTGGAAATTAGTACCACAAATATGGTCAGGATAAAAGTTTTATACCTTGGATTAAATATTTATCCTTTTTCTATTTTCATCGATAATATCACATTCATAATTTCAGGATGTGTTTTCATATTTCTAATAAACATGCATGATACCAAGAAAGCATAGAATATTAATAAAATAGTATGTTCACTGTCCATGAATGAGTATCTATCATATCAATAACCACATCATTAATAGTATACACATGATTAGATGTGATAACGTAAGCTCATATTTTCTCTCTTGGCTATAGAGGTTGTTGGGGCCATATATCGTCAACTACACTTGGATTGGTGAATTAATTTTCATAGTGTCTTTGTTACATTAATTTTATTCGATGGAAAATATTTTTAAGGTTGAATAGAGAATTCATTTTATCTATCATATTGACGGGTTTCACCCATCAACATTCTCTAGAAACATGCCCTTCCTTCCCAAACCTAGATAACTTACATTTATCATTCATGATATATCTAGGATTATTTTACCCTAACATTGATTAATGGGACACTGGAATTTATTTCCACTATGATATTTCCTTATTTATCCCCATGAATTACACTCTATTCTCCACTATTTATCTCTATACCATTGAGACCGCTGATATATTCTAATATCAAATTCAACATTTATGGAGAGAAAAACGATTCCTCCCATATTGTAGTGACTGAAATCCCAAAATAATATTTATATTGTTATTTAGCCTAATATAAATATAGTCAAATTTATTTTTGGGTTCAATGAAAAATTTATAAGAATAATATGATTGTCTTGTGATGTTCTTATTTTAATCCCTATTGGTTTCATCATACTTTTTTAGGGGGAAGTAAATATCAATCCATTTTATGTTGAAGAGTTTGAGGAAACAATATTTAGAAAAATATTTTATAGATATATTTTCACTCTATCAATTGAATCCCATCTATGATATTCATGTCTATAATTAATTATATTATCCTTTCATTAAAAAAACAACATATCATTATCGTACTCAGAGAAATTAATGACAGAGAATATCCTTTCAATGGATTTGATGAATCATCCCAATATTAATAGATTCAAAAATATATTGAAACTTAGAGGACTTTATCACATAATGTTCACAATTGAAACATAATCATTCATATGGGTATGGAATGTTACATGAAAATTCATGTTTCCATTCAAAACATGAGTTAATTGAGTAGGTACTATTTTCAATATCTCTCATACAACTCCAAATGGGATGAACATCTCATTTGGGTAGTCATCCAATTTCCCATCACATTGGTTGTTGAGTCGGTTCTTCATATATCTATCCATTGACTGAAATAAAGTGAAAATTAGAGTTGATAATATTAAAAATATTATATTAATAAAAGGAAATCATTGAAACATTGAACAGATAACTCATAATTGCCATACATTCTATAAAAAATTAAATTATAGGTATCAATATAAGATATCCATGGTCCACTTCCAAATATAAAATTTTATTAGTATTATTATTACCTTCTTAATGATTTTTAAATTACTTGTTAATTTACCAAATCATTTCCATAAAGAGGGTAAAAATAAGTATTTTTTACGGCCTCATTTTTATGCACTAGGTTGAAATTGAGTTAATACACAATGCACCCTTTTAAGGATAATTTCTACTATGTACAACAATTCTAGAGACACATCCACATGTAGTGTGCATAAAAGTATTTTGTTTCATGGAAACCCCATACTGTATACTTTACCAAAATAGAGATATTTTTTCCCAAATTTTAACTATTCAATAAAACATTAATTAGGGTTTTCATATCATTATCCCCAGAAATATCACATCTTCTCTCTGATACCAACTATGATAACCCATATCTTTTATGAAAATTGTTTAATGATTAATTAAATAAATATACACATAACATAATACCAATAGATCAAAAGATAAACTATATTTGGGTAAATAGATACATAAAAATATAGCTTGAAGCATGGAAAAAATTAATTATTTAAATATAATATATCATGTCTTAAAATTTCATTGATCTTCCAACACTACAATAGATAAAATGGGAATGCAAATAAAAAAGGTGTTGTTTATAATTACCATTAAGAGAATGATCATTGAATAACATGATGAAAGTAATACTTATGTGTCAAGGGGAATTTATAGGTTACATAAAATGGTTAGAATCATAGAAATGGACATCAAATCGGGGTATAACATGATAACATCAATGTAATATAGAAATGTGATAAAAACAAAAAACATGAAAGCATAATCATAATTCAAGGATAACTGAAAATACATAACAATATAGTGTTCTTTTGATAACCTCTCATGAACCATACTCAGTATATCATTAGAGAAAAAAATTACCCATTTCCTTGGATGGATATATCATTTTGTGTTAATAGGTCACATTCATAAAATTTTCATGCATCTGTGTTTTATAAAATGTAATTTAGGTTTCGATTGATTCATTAATGGTAATTAATTTTAATAAAATAAAATAAAAAAACATTATCTTAAAGTGAAAAATTTTTGGTCATTAATACACATTATAGTATTTATTACATTAATTTTTGGGTATTTGGATTTCATAATAAATATTTTATATGTACACTGTATTAACATTTTACAAAAAAAATTAGTATCTTCAAAAATTATTAAAAATATTACATTGGATAATTTCAACACATTGACCTCAAAAATAATATTTATTTATTTAAATTAATAAAATAAATAAGAAAATTCAAAATTTTAAATAATAATTCTTATTCATCATAAAATACATTCTTTCATGATATTATCATATTTTTACCATCATAAAAATTTCACATGGCCTCATTAAATTATATTATTATTTTTAAATAAAAAATATTATTTACAAATAATATTTTATATAAATTACATTTATTTCAAAAATTTAGAATTTATAAAAAATATTGTTTTAATTAAAGCAATATATTTTCAAAAAAAATTGAAATTTTGTTTCTTCATATATATATATATACTTTTTAAAAAACATATTATATAATCATGTTTAAAATAGTAAAAAATATTGATACTATAAAAAGAATATTATAAAAAATAAAATAAAAAATTTCATATTACTTTTTTTTAGATACATATCAACTTATTATGAAAAATTATGCCCTATGGTAAGGTGTTTTATGGAGGTGCTGTCTTACAGTGGTTTGGTGAACATGGTTTGAGATGTGATAATAATTATATGGAATTTATCCTAAAAATAGTTGTACTTATGTTTTAGTTATTGAATCCTAGCCAGATCTTGGTCAATGTAATATCCCAATTATACAATATCCCTCAAAATCTCAGACAAATGGGTTTCGTAAGGGACTATCCCACTAGATTAAGCCATCACTTCTTTTAATCATCATCAATTATAATTTTTCATAAGCCTTAATACAGTAATAATATCTGGAAGAAAAAATTTATATATTTTCAAGGGTTATTTTTATGGTATTTTTATACAGATGTTAATATTTCATAATGGTCTAAAATAACCAATGTATTGAATTGTTTCCTATATCTAAACTATTTAATAAATAAATTATTCATTTATAATGTAAAAATTAAAAAAATTTGGGTCATTACAAAATCAACCAAACATTATAAACACCTCCATGTGGATATATCTCCCCACCCCATATTAGGTTGAAAATTACAGAATTATAGAGCCTTAAAATTCATAAAATATTCCCCCACTATGGATTATATAGTTAATACAAGTCCCATCCATATTAAGTTTGAGCCTAAGATTCCAAACTTTACATGGAACCCAACACCCTTATGTACCATTATAGGACACATTCCGAGAAAGTGGAAATGAAATTAAATTGAGGAAGAGATGTGGTAGATCATCCTATTTGAATTATTACAGGAGGCTTTAATTGAGGATGATGGATTTAATTTTTTAGATTCCTTAAATGGGATTGAATATTTTGTTCTAGATATCATTTCAGGATTCCCCATTAATCTACAAGTATTCGAAGACGATAATGGCCCTTCCTTAGGTGAAAATGGACACATATATATATGAGCACTGAGAAAATAATTCAATAAATGATTTATGGAGATGTACTATCTGATGTATTTTTGATGGCCTAATAGAGAGATCCAATTTTTGTCCTAACCACCGTTGATGAAATGATGTACCACCACTTCACCATTATAGTTATAACAACAACAAATATTTTATGATAGTTGGATACCTTTACTCTCAATAACTACATCAGTAGAAATAGCCTAGTTCCTGATACTCCACACCCATAAAGTGATTAACATAGGAATAAATTTTTGTTGATGCCTCTAGGTTCTTTATTTAGGATTATTTTAAAGACTAGATATTTTGGAATATATTTTTTTCTATATTAATACAATGTTCTATATCATGTTCCTTTGAATAAAATATAATACATGACTCTATATATAAAATGATTATTATAGATAATATATAATGAAACCATTTTATTTGAAGAAACTATTAAATTATAATCAATTAAGAATTCATAAAAATTACCATCAAGAACACAAAATGTTTTGAAGGGAGTATTTTTCAATAAAAAGTATTTTTCCTTAAAATTTGTATTTTCATTTATAATATAATCATATAAATGTTCTAATTTTAATTTTTTAAAATGATCAACAATTTTTAAAAATAAATTTAAAATTATCTTAGAAAAAAAAATTTAGTTTTTTGGTAAATCTTTTTTTTGATGTTAATAGTTAAAACTATTATTTTTATAAAAAATTACAGTTTTTAAATATATCAATATTTAAAGACATATAATGTTATGACAAATTATATTTATTTATATATTAGTTTATGTGGTCATATGTTTTATTGTAATTTTTTTATCTAATAGAAAACATCTTTAAATTTAATAAGTTAGCTAACATTTTATTCAAACATCAAAAATGTTCTCAATTATTCTATTAATTAATCATGTTTATGGAAAAATTATATATAGGATTTATTTTAAGGGAAAAGGGAAAAATTATTTTATATATAATAGACCAATTTTTTCATTTAAATTAAAAATATTTATTATTTTAACTTATATATAAATTTTATTTGTAAAACACAGTTTCCTAAATATTATTTTTTGATGTATTCCACCATAATTATGAAATTAAATATTATAAAAAATAAGTTTTTCATTAATTTTTTTAAATTTAGAATTATATTTTTAAACATATTATATAATTATATATTTATTTATGGTCATAAAAATTAATTAACAAGGATTAAAATGTTAACCCAATAAATGTAAAAAACTAGAAGGGGGTTTTATAGGTGTAAAATAAAAACCATTTAAAACATTACTCCAAGTGTTTTTTAAGAGAGTTAACATATAAAAACAACCCACAAACATTAATTTTAATCATTTTGAGCCATTGAACCTTCAATAGTGTCCTACCATTATTGAAATACAATAGGTACCTACAAATATATCCTTCTCTCAATTTATGAAAGGGGACCACATCCACAAATTACTAATATACCAAAAAAATAATATTTTTTTATAAATTTATCCATTTGATAATTATATACTTATCTATCAATATCATATTCATTTTTTTAAATTATTTATACAAATCCATAAACATTAAAGGATATTTCCATGTGAACTCTCAAGATCTCAACATGAGTGTTTCTTACTCCATTTTATTCTATTTTTAATATTCCTCCCCTATATTTTCTATAGACATCCTAATGTAGTGTCATGGTTAATAATAATAATATTAAATATTATTATATTAATATATAACCTATTATTCAATCCATTACATCAACTAATAAAAACCAACATTGATCATGAGTATGTGTAGACTACCACCTACACGAAGCGGTATGGATAATTTATTATAACTATTTCTCATGGATATAAAAAAGGAATGATTTGTTTAATTATTATGTTTTCAATATCATAATTTTGATTTTGAAATTATAATTTATCATATACTTCAATTCCATCCAATTCATTGAGAAATGTAATGGTCGATAATGCCTATTTGTGAACTACCACGTCTATCAAAAACAGTTTTCATTCATCGTTACCACCCTTCATTGATGGTTATATTAATTGATTTAATTGATATATACTGAATTTTTAAGATGATCAATATTATAGGAAGATGATATTTTAAATTATAAATGTGATGTCATCTATTAGGAGTCCTAGAAAATTTAACCACAGAAGATGGACATATCAACAAACCTTCATTAATTTAAGATCATTTTTGGAACAAAAAATGGCAGTATATATAATTTTCACTTATATAGTAATAAAATTAATTGTTTTTTTTCAAATGATGCAATTATGAATATATTTTATAAGTCATTTTTCTTCGGTCAATATACCATGGATGTTTAACTTAAATAAATTATTCCACCTCCAATATCAGTAATAAGATAAAACTATTTAATTCATAAATAATATATAATAATATATACCCCATATAAAATGAAATGCAGTTGTAAAACTATTTGAATAATTTTTTTAATAAAAATATTTTAATGTTCAATTTATTATATTCACATATAGAATTAATCCGGAAAAATATTAAGGGTTTTTGAATCACAATTTTCCATCATTGAGATATAATGCCTATTGAAAAATTATTTTATTTTTTTGTTGTATGTATTGGAAATAGATTCATTTAAGAATAATTTTTAATGAAATATATGTATTTTCATATCCATCCCATGTTTTACCTTCAATGGATATCCAATTTGAATGGTGATTTTGTTACAAGTGTTTTTTAGGATCAAATCTCATCTAGAGTGTCATGATTGTGATTCTTGAACATATTTATCGAAATTTTGGAACATAAATCTCATTTATTATATTCTGTAGTTTTTTTTATTTTTTGTGGATTTTAATTTATTAAATATTAATCAAATTAATAAATGTCTCTTTCTTTATGAAATATGATTTCTATAAGGTATTTGAATAATAAAAATTTTATTTTGTTGAGAAAAAATAGTTTTCCTAAATGATAATTATATTTTGTTTGATATATTATTATAGTTATTATTTCCTAGGATATATTCTATTTTTTCTCTGGGGAAAATGTTCGATTTAACTCCAATAATCTTTCTCCATGAATTTATTTCACTTAAATGTGAAACATTTTTATGAAAACAAATCTAAAATTTTTAAAAGATTGTTTTTTTCTTATTTATATGTACATTTTTCAGAAAATATTTTCCCCTTATTATTTTTAAACCGATCTATATGATTAATCCGGTTCCACTCACATTTCCCGTATCTTACATTCAGAAGGATATTTTGGTTATCCTTTTAATGTGTCGGTATTCAAATATGGTATTTGAAAATATTAAAATGTTTTACAATCCTTAGAAAATGATTTATATTCATGTACATATTATTTATAAAAATCAAAATATACTATTTGAATCTACATTATTGATTTTTTTAAATTAATATCTTCCAAAATTAATACAGTAATTTTTTTGGTAATTTGTTTTGAATGTGGACTTTAACTTCATCTTTTACATGTATGTAATTTTTTTCTTAAAACTATTATTTTATTCATCTCATTATATAAATATTATTTTATACACTAGGGAATCTCATCCATAGAAAAAATCTATGAAAATTTATCAAAATAAAATAAATGAATTGCAAGATAGTATCAAAAGACAGAAAAGGAAACTACATATCATAAGAACCATACCCCTCACCATATCCCTGATCGATTGCTTCATCAGCAGTAACTGATTTTCACCCTGAGAATTCATAATTCCATAGAGTCTTAACATACTTTATTCTAAGATTTAAATTTTCCAAATATAGAAACTCCTCATAAGGCTACATATATTTTCCCTTGCTGATAGAAGACCTGGTAGGCATGAGCTTCAGTATATAAGAATAGTCGTTCCTCTGCGTTGTTCTCAGTGGAGCGGTCATAACATCCTCTTTCCTTGAAACATTCTTCATTCTATCCTTATAATTTTCACTATAATAGGTTCGAACCCTACCAACAGCATACTCATTTTTATTAGCAGAGATTTCCCCTTATTTTTCAGGGATATACACCTCCTGGAAAGCATAATTCACTCTCCATTCTTTCTCTAAGTGACTATTAGTATCAATCATTTCTATGGATTGTGGGTGTTTCATAAACCCATAACCATTGTGCATTTAAAGACCCGTAAATTTCAAGGGAATTTTTTTTCTTAATTTTCTTTGGAATTTTACAAGAGCGCAGTTTCTGACGGCACCTGATTCCGAGGCCCGGTGTGCCCGGAATCATTTTCCAAAGTTTGGCTCGGGTACGTTCAGTGAACGGACGAGCATGTTTTTCTAACTTTTGAACCGGTGCCCGGAATCGAATTCTGAGGGCACCGATGGAATCGCAGTGCCGGTATTTGCTTAGAAACACCTATTCCGGAGTTGCGTTTGCTCGGTGGTGGTTTTTAATTATTGGGCTTAAAGTTAAGAAATAAAATAAATTGTTCAACACACTTTATTTTATTTCTCTTAAGCCACTTGAAGCCACTTGAAAGCCACTTAAATTGAGTTGAAACTTCTAGGGTGCTATCCAGAAATATCCTACCCTCTTGGTAGGATATTTGTGAGGTGGGGCCCGCACGAGCCCCACCATTTCTTTTCCGCTAAGTAACACGCCCGCGAAACCTGTCATTAGGAAAGTCAACTGGCGCGTTTTCTTAAATTCTTAACGCACTATTTAATTGGGTGGTTTTATTCGCTGAATTAAATGGGCAGTTTCTTTCGTTGAAATAATTCTACGAATTAATGGGTCGTTACTTACCTATTATTCTTTTTTTGGCGTAATAATAAAATAAGACCAACATGAAATTTGGAGGATTGCACCTTGAGAGGTTTTTGACAGAAGTTCTTGTGCCTTCACCCTTCTTTGCGAAGAACGTGAAGAACACGAAGAACGCCGACCTCCGGCGAAGAACGTCGAACCCGTGGAAATCGACGACGCGACGCCGTGTGCCGCGGCGCTGAAATTTTCTCTCCCACGACGTTCTTCAGCGACGTTCCTTAATCCGCAAAAAAAACCTTCGATCATCCGTTGAGGTGAGAGTTTCAGATTTCTTTTATTTTTCCTTTGTGGTTTTAAACTCAAGAAGGATTTAATTATTATTAATTAAATCTTTTTGTTCTTGAATCTTAGAGTACGTCGACACAGCGCCGAATACCGCGACGAACCCCTCCTTCCGCGACGATCCCCAATTCTGCGAAGAACCCATGGGCGACGACTTGATGAGGTAGGGGTTGTTGTGAATATTTTATTTTCTCGTGAACGTTTCTTTAAAATTAAAGAACCGGATTCATATGAACAATTTTAATTTATTAAAATTGTTGTTTCATGTGTTGCATAATTCTCCCGTGGTTATTATTATAACGCGGAGGGTGCGGGCCCAACGAACACGGCCAAGCAACCCTCTGCCGTTCTTCGTGGTTGTGCGAATTTGGCAGGCGACGACAAAACGTGACGCAAGGGGGATTTGATGATTCCGAAGTGAAGAACGGAACCCGGGAGGGGCAAATGCGCAGACGAGAAGGAAAACGGACCACCGAAGCTACTCTGGTGGCCCGCGGAAGCGGCCGGCGGCCAGCAGACCCACGGCCGCGCGGGTCTAGCTCGCCCGCACGGGACACGGCGACATGCTGCGTCCGATTGAACCAACGCGGCCCCACGTGGGGACGCGACACCTCCAAACCCTGGGGGCGGCGCCCCGCGGCGTCCAGCTGCTCGGCCGCTAGGCGGAGCCGAGCGAGGCCGGTCTGACCGGCCGGGCAGTGCCCTGGCCAGGCCGGACCGGGTCCGGGCGAGATGGATTGGGTCGGGTCGACCCGGTTCGGCCGACCCAGTGGGGGTCGGGCCGGGTCGGCCCGGGCCTGGACCCCCCGTCTTCGGACCATTTTTGGTCTTTTACCCGTAACATGAGCTACGGGCCTCCGAACGACGCGCCATCAGTGGGAACACGATCCTTGGATCGAGACGGTCGTTTCGGTATATCGCACACAAGGTTTTGGAATACTTTGGGTTCGGCCGGGTTGGTTCGTACACGAAACCAACCGGGCCCTCGGAGCAGAAACGCTCATATCTTGAGCTACAGACATCTGATTGACGTGCCGTCAGCTTTGTTGAATTCCTCTAAGTGAGACAGATCTTTTGGCTCACTCCGCCCGAGGTTTGGATGCAGGTGGAGTACGGTCGGGTTGGTTTTTCCATAAAAACCAACCGGGCCCCTAGGACGAAAAGGCCAATAACTCTCAGACCGGGCGTCTGATTGGCACGCCGTCTCCGACGTTGAGTTCCTGTTGACGATACGGAACTTTTGGATACATCAACTTCGGACTTTGTGTCAGTTGATGTATCAGCCTCTTGGCTCATGGAGGGGACCCTCCCGAACGAGCTTGCTGTGTGCGGGAACCCTAGTGCTGGCTGCGACTGCTACTTCGACAGCGACGACTTTGCAGAGATTGTCAGTGGACTGCAGCGACGACTGTGAAGAGATCCTCAATGGACTACAACGATGAATGTGTAGAGACCTTCAGAGGACGGCTCGACGCTGCGACTTTTCCTTTAGGTTGCTGTTTTCCCCTTTCATTTGTACTTTACAGTTGGGCTTGTATTTCCGGACCCTTTTACTTTCAGCACAACTTGTTAAAGTTTTTACATAGTGTTTACTTTTCCACTTGCTTACTCTGTGGTGCTTGTTAACTTTTCATAGGCAATGCCTTCCCTTTTTCCGGGATTTATGCCTTGGTGCTAGTCGCCAGCCCCTGGACTATGGAAGGCGGGCTTGGGGTAGTCATGGCACGGGCCCCGAGGATGGGTCGTGACAAATTGGTATCAGAGGTGGTCGGTTCTACCGCAGACTCTGATCTTTATTCTATGTGAAGCAATAGTGTTTAGCGTATTGAGTGTGGTTATCAGTCCAGGGAGTCTAGTGTTGCTGCGGCGGCCGACGTATCCGTACACCAGGACCCTGACTTCTGATTTCCGACTTAATGCACGAAAACATTGATTGCAAGTGTGTTTCAAGTTTTTTTTGTGATTACTTGTGTCAGCTCACCAGGTATATTGTTCTGACCGTGGCGCACTTGTTTCCATTTTAGGATGGCCCCACGATGGAAGCCAGCTAGGGTTCCGAGAGTAGAGCGCGACGACAACCCGCCGAGTGACGAGGCCTCGGTACAGGGCCCGTTGACAGCAGAGGCACCGGCGGTACCTTTACCTGCCGAGCCCCCGATCCTTCCAGCACCGACCGCTGACGATGCACGTCGCCTCGGAGCTCTGCATGAGTTCCAGTGCCAGCGGCCACCCAGGTTTTGTGGGGAGACAGACCCCCAGGCAGCCGAGGACTGGCTGGAGGCGGTCGTTCGAGTTTTCAGGCTAGTGAGGACACCGGCAGACCTCATGTTGATCCTCGCGGCGAGCCTACTACACGCAGCAGCAGGACGATGGTGGAGCTTGATGCTCCAGGTTCACGATGAGGCGTCTCTCATCTGGACGGATTTCGAGAGCCTCTTCCACTCAGAGATCATCCCGGGCACCCTCCGTGCGGTACGCATTCAGGAGCTTCTTCAGCTATGACATGGCAGCTTGATGGTCACCCAGTACGCGGCGAGGTTCACCGATCTTTCTCGCTACTCGACCGAAATGGTACGGGACCCCTTCTTCCGGGCCTGGACCTTCGAGCAGTGATTGAGACACGAGATCAGGGCATCACTGATCTCCCTCAGCATCCCGAACCAGGCAGGAGTGCTTCAGCGAGCCCTTCTGATCGAGAGCTTTCTTGCTGAGTCTACTTCAGCAGCGAGACCTACTGCAGGGCGGCAGGTAGCGGAGTCTTCGGCAGCAGGTAGCCGACATATGACTAAAGGTTCCAAACAGACCAGACCCTCTCGTAGACGACCTCAGGACACTAGCTCAGCAGTGCGGGGCACACAGCGCAGAGCCAGTCTTCCGAGAGGCAGGCAGTGCTACGCCTGCGGCGGGCAGAGCCACATGGCTCGTGACTGCCCGACCAGCCATACCGAGGAGCATAAGACGGTGGAGGGGCCACCCAGGCAGAGGCAGAGGGTCGACCGTGGCGGTCCGCAGGGGGGAGGCGGACGAGGCAGAGGAGCTGGCCGAGCATCAGGTGGTGGGCGACGCTTTTATACTCTTCCACCACCACCACCAAGAGGTCCGCCCCGACCACAGGGAGCTGGCGGGCAGAGACAGGCACAACTCCAGGCAGTGGAGGCCTAGGACCACGGCGTGCCAGAGATGATTCGATGTATGATCTGTGTCTATTCCACACTTTCTGCAGTTCTTATAGACACAGGATCGAGTCACTCATTCATAGCTGCTGCCCTTGTTCGGAGCTCGGAGATTCCGACAGAGCTGTTGGCTCGATCCTTACAGCTAGAGACCCCTACGGGAGCAGACTCGATGATTACGCACTGGTGTCGGTAGTGTGAGCTTACTCTAGGAGGTGAGAGCTTCGGCTGGGATCTTCTTGTAGCGGCATCGAGGCCTTACGACGTCATCTTGGGCATGGATTGGTTATCTACAATCCATTCTCAGATTGACTATTTTAGGCGCAAGGTGCGATGTGTGCACACCGACGGGAGCAGGTTCACCTTCACCGGCGAGAAGGGAGCCTTTGCAGCACAGGATGGACTCATGCAGAGGAGAGGGCAGCCCATCACTCATCAGTTGGCTAGCCTCATCCTTGGATCAGTTGATGTGCGGAGTCCTAGTTTTTCTGTAGTGGTGGATCAGTATGCAGACGTCTTCCCCGACGACGTTCCAGGACTACCTCCTCGAAGAGAGGTAGACTTTTATATTGATATGTACCCTGGGATAGTCCCAATATCCACTCTAGCATATCAGATGGACCCCTCTGAGCTTCGAGAGTTGCAGGTATAGTTGGAGGACTTGCAGGGCAAGGGGTTCATCCGACCCAGTGTTTCACCCTGGGCTTCCCCGATTTTGTTTGCCAAGAAGGCAGACAGGAGCTTGAGACTGTGTGTCGACTATCGTCACCTGAAACAGGTGACAGTGAGGAACAAGTATCTGCTACCGAGGATTGATGAAATCTTCGATCAGCTCAGGGGAGCACGGTGGTTCTCAAAGATAGACCTCAGGTCAGGCTATCATCAGCTCAGAGTTCGAGAAGAGGACGTGCAGAAGACGGCCTTCAGGTGTCGGTATGGCCACTATGAGTTCATTGTTATTCCTTTCGGCATAACCAATGCTCCAGCAATGCTCATGAGCCTCATGAATAGGATCTTCCAGCCATACCTCGATCAATTTTTCGTGGTCTTAATCGACGACATTTTGGTGTACTCGACCACGGAGGAGGAGCACGCCTACCACTTGCGGGTTGTACTGGACACACTCTGAGAGCACCGGCTTTATGGAAAGCTCTCGAAGTTCCAGTTCTGGTTACGTGAGGTCCACTTCTTGGGGAACGTCATTTCTGAGGTTGGATTTGTAGTGAATCCTGTGAAGATCGAGGCAGTGCTAGCTTGGGAACCAACCCGAAGCGTGACAAAGGTGTGGAGTTTCTTAGGACTAGCTGGATACTATCGGAGATTTGTGATGGACATCTCTAGATTTTCGGCGCCACTCTCAGCTTTGACGAAGAAGGGGAAACCCTTTGTGTGGTCAGACAGATTTCATTAGAGCTTCCAGGAGCTGATGCAGAGATTGACCAGTGCACATATCTTGAGGTTGCCTGAGGAGGGAGTTGGATACGTAGTCTACTACAATACATCAGGGACCAGACTCGGATGTGTTCTGATGCAGAAGCAGGCCGTGATTTCCGATGGATCACGTCAGTTGAGGCCACATTAGAAGAACTACGCTACCCATGACCTGGAGTTAGCAGCAGTGGTCTTCGCTCTGAAGACATGGCGGCACTATCTGATGGGCGGGTGCTTTACAGTCTTTTTTGACCACCGGAGTCTCAGGTACGTCTTCTCTCAGAAGGACCTGAACCTGAGACAGCGGCGATGGCTCGAGTTCCTCCAGGACAATGAATTTGAGATAGTTTATACTACCTGGAAGGGGAACGTAGTAGCCGATGCCCTCAGAAGGAGGACGGAAATTCCGCAACTTGAGGAGGCGACAGAGCAGCTAGACGCTTTGCTGATATCCTTCATGGATAGAGATGGAGAAGCCTTCCTTCAGTCTCTCACAGTAACCCTTCCACTACTACAGCGGGTCAGAGAGGCACAACGTGAGGACGTTGACTGTGAGACGCGGCGTGCGCAGTTATCCTCAAGACATGCACCTGATGGCTTCTCCTTTGTAGCAGGGCACAACATCCTTTTTAGAGGACGTACCTTGGTACTAGTCTCTTTACGAGAGGAGGTGCTGCGAGAGTTTCACACTTCTCCTTTGGCGGTACATTCTGGAGTGGCGAAGATGTACCAGGACCTCAGACGACAGCACTAGTGGCCGGGCATGAAGAAGGCTGTGGTAGAGTTCATTTCACGGTGCCTCACCTGCCAGCAGGTGAAGGTAGAGCATCAGGTACCAGTAGGCTTGGTACAGCCCGTGGAGGTCCCGGAGTGGAAGTGGGACGGTATATCTATGGACTTTGTGACTGGGCTTCCACGCACTTCCAGAGGTCACGACTCCATTTGGGTGATTATTGGCCGACTCACCAAGTCGGCACACTTCTTACCCATCAGAGAGCAGGGCTCAGTGGAGAGCATGGGGCGTCTCTACGTTCAAGAGATTGTACGGCTTCATGGTGTGCCATCGTCTATCGTCTCCGATCGGGACGCTCGTTTTACTTCCCGGCTTTGGAAGGGGTTGCAGGAGGCGTTCGGGACGCGGCTACGTTTGAGCACCGCCTTTCACCCTCAGACGGATGGTCAGACGGAGAGGACCATTCAGACTCTTGAGAAAATGCTCCGCACATGTGTCCTCGACTTTGGTCGCAGCTAGGAGGACCACCTACTCTTGGTGGAGTTCGCGTACAACAACAGCTACCACTCCACCATCGGGATGGAACCATACGAGGCGTTGTACGACAGACCTTGCAGATCTCCTTTGTGCTGGACAGACCCTGGGTAGTCAGCACTCGTGGGACCAGAGATGGTTCGGGCCACTACAGAGAAGGTCCATGTCATCCAGGAGCGGATGAGGACAGCTCAGAGCTGGCAGAAGTCTTATGCTGATAGGAGGCGGAGGCCACTAGAGTTCGAGGATGGCGACCACGTCTTTTTGCGTGTCTCACCTCGACATGGTTTACGGAGATTTGGCTGAGGCGGCAAGTTGTCTCCACGCTTCATTGGACCATTACAGGTCCTCAGCTGGATTGGCGAGGTGGATTATCGCCTGGCTCTACCACCTCAGTTGCACCGGGTGCACAACGTCTTCCACGTATCTCAGTTGAGGAGATACGTGCATGACCCGACGCACATCATTGACCATGGGGAGCTAGACGTGGATGATGGTGCGACTTTTGAGGAGGTCCCTGTAGAGATAGAGGATCGATATGAGCGGGTCCTATGTGGGCGATCGATTCCTCTTGTGCACATCAGATGGAAGCACGGGAACATCCAGGAGAGCACATGAGAGCGGGAGGCTCAGATGCGTGCTCAGTACCCACTTTTGTTTCCCTAGTTTATGATGTATCTTTACGGGGACATAAAGACCTGAGGTGGGAGTAATGTAATGACCCGTAAATTTCAAGGAATTTTTTTTATTATTATTTGGAATTTTACAAGAGCGCAGTTTCTGACAGCACATGATTCTGAGGCCCGGTGTGCCCGGAATCATTTTCCAAAGTTTGGCTTGGGTACGTTCAGTGAACAGACGAGCGGGTTTTTCTATCTTTGGAACCAGTGCCCGGAATCGAATTCTGAGGGCACCGATGGAATCGCAACGCCGGTATTTGCTTAGAAACGCCTCTTCCGGAGTTGCGTTTGCTCGGTGGTGGTTTTAATTTTTGGGCTTAAAGTTAAGAAATAAAATAAATTGTTCGACAAAATTTATTTTATTTCTCTTAAGCCACTTGAAGCCACTTGAAAGCCACTTAAACTGAGTTGAAACGGATAGGGTGCTATAGAGAAATATCCTACACTCTTGGTAGGATATTTTTGAGGTGGGGACCGCACGAGCCCCACCGTTTCATTTTCGCCAAGTAACACACCCGCAAAAACCCATCATTATGAAAGTCAACTGGCGCGTTTTCTTAAATTCTTAACGCACCATTTAATTGGGTGGTTTTATTCGCTGAATTAAATGGGCAGTTTCTTTCGTTGAATTAATTCTACGAATTAATGGGTCGTTACTTACCTCTTATTCGTTTGTTGGCGTAATAATAAAATAAGACCAACACGACATTTGGAGGATTGCACCTTGAGAGGTTTTTGACAGAAGTTCTTGTGCCTTCACCCTTCTTCGCGAAGAACGTGAAGAACGCGAAGAACGCGAAGAACGCCGGCCTCCGACGAAGAATGTCGAACCTGCGGAAATCGACGACGCGACGCCGTGTGCCGTGGCGCCGACATTTCCTCTCCCACGAAGTTCTTCGGCGACGTTCCTTAATCCGCAACAAAAACCTTCGATCAACCGTTGAGGTGAGAGTTTCAGATTTCTTTTATTTTTCCTTTGTGGTTTTAAACTCACGAAGGATTTAATTATTATTAATTAAATCTTTTTTTTCTTGAATCTCGGAGTTCATCGTCGTAGCGCCGAATACCGCAATGAACTCCTCCTTCTGCGACTTCGCGACGATCCCCAATTCCGCCAAGAACCTGCGGGCGACGACTTGACAAGGTAGGGGTTGTTGTGAATATTTTATTTTCCCATGAACGTTTCTTTAAAATTAAAGAACCAGATTCATATGAACAATTTTAATTTTATTAAAATTGTTGTTTCATGTGTTGCATAATTCTCTCGTGGTTATTATTCTAACGCGGAGGGTGTGGGCCCAACGAACACGGCCCGACAACCCTCCACCGTTCTTCGTGGTTGTGCGGATTTGGCGGGCGATGACAAAACGTGACACAAGGGCGATTTGATGATTCCGCAGTGAAGAACGGAACCCGGGAGGGGCAACGACGCAGACGAGAAGGAAAACAGACCACCGGAGCAACTCTGGTGGCCCGCGGAATTGGCCAGAAAACCCGCGGCCGCGCGGGTCCGACTCGCCCGCACGGGACGCGGCGACATGCCGCGTCCGATTGAACCAACGCGGCCCCACGCGGGGCCGCGACACCTCCAAACCGCGGGGGCAGCGCCCCGCTGCGTCCAGCAGCACGGCCGCGCGGCCGTGCCGAGCCAGCCCGGTCGGACCGGCCGGGCCGGACCGGGTCCGGCTGGGTAGGATAGGGTCGGGTCGACCCGGTTCGGCTGACCCAGGGGGGGTCGGCCAGGGTCGGCCCGGGCCCGGACCCCCCGTCTTTGGACAGTTTTTGGTATTTTGCTCGTAACATGAGCTACGGGCCTGTGAACGATGCGCCGTTAGCGGCAACATGATCCTTGAATCGAGACGATCGTTTTGGTATATCGAACTCAAGGTTTCGGAGTACTTTGGGTTCGGCCGGGTTGGTTCGTACACAAAACCAATCGGGCCCTCGGAGCGGAAACACTCATATCTTGAGCTACAGACGACCGATTGACGTGCCGTCAGCTTTGTTGAATTTCTCTAAGTGAGACAGATATTTTGGCTCACTCCGCCCGAGGTTTGGATGCAGGTGGAGTACGGTCGGGTTGGTTTTTCCTTAAAAACCAACCGGGCCCCTGGGACGAAAAAGCCAATAACTCTCAGACCGAGCGTCCGATTGACGCACCGTCTGCGACGTTGAGTTCCTGTTGACGATACGGAACTTTTGGATACATCAACTTTGGACTTTGTGTTAGTTGATATATCAGCCTCTTGGCTCATGGAGCGGACCCTCCCGAACGAGCTTGCTGTGTGTGGGAACCCTAGTGCTGGCTGCGACTGCTACTCGACAGCGACGACTGTGCAGAGATCCTCAGTGGACTGCAGCGACGACTGTGCATAGACCTTCAGAGGACAGCTCGACGCTGCGGCTTTTCCTTTCAGTTGTTGTTTTCCCCTTTTAGTTGTACTTTACAGTTGGGATTGTATTTCCAGCCCCTTTTACTTTCAGCACAACTTGTTACAGTTTTTACATAGTGTTTACTTTTCCTCTTTCTTACTCTGTGGTGCTTGTTTACTTTTCAAAGGAAATGCCTTCCCTTTTTCCGGGATTTACGCCTTGGTGCTAGTCGCCAGCCCCTGGCCTATGGAAGGCGGGCTTGGGGTAGTCAAGGCACGGGCCCCGAGGACAGGTCGTGACAGTGCATCCCCTTATACAATATACCTTCTCCAATTACAACGTCCTATGAATAATATTCAATTTTTATATTTCAACCTTCATTCATTGGAATTTCCTCCTCAACATGAGAGAGCCTACCATGCATCATTTTCTAAAGGCAGTTTCTAGAGGCCTTCACTAGAAACTTCCCATTCCTACTACCAGTTTTAATACACATATATCTCGGACTCAAGAACCTACTATCATACAGTTCTTCAATGAACGTACAACTAGGAGACATAGTAGGGGAAGCTTGATCAATATCTCGGTCCTGGTTTAATTCCAATTCATTATTTACCAGACACAAAACAATCAAAGTCCAATTCTAGCCACATGCTTCTTAGATTGTGGCTGCAGCCCTGCTGAAACCCTCACCCACCCACTATTTTCATCTAATGAACTACCTACCCTCATATTTATAAAAAGACTATCCCCAGCTTCCACATTACTCTGAGTGGGTTCAACTTCTTGGTTCATAGTGGCCGCAATTCCTCCAATGTTTATCACCACAAGATCTGCATAATTGTTCATGATGGGTTGAACTGCATGCTTCACAGTCGCCTCCAGACCTCATTCATTGAGCACCCTAATATCATGTTTCAATCATTCAATCACATAATCCACCCTCAGGTTCGAATGCTCCACTACTACACTCATTTGGGAAATATTTAATCCAATGAAAGTAATAGTACAAGGCCCTATCAGTGTTTCAGTACACAACTCCCTCTTTCCATGCTAGGACTACAAGGCCACTATAAACTATCCATCTGAATGAACCTATAGAACCACCCATCTACCTCTGAAAACATTCTTCTAATGCCCTACATTGAGGCACCTGGTGCATTAATCAATCCTAGTTTCAAAAAACACAAACTGCTTATTTCTAATATCCTCACTCACAACAATGAAGAATTATTTAATGGGAGGTTTAGATTAATCTACATCAATGAAGATTCTTGGTGAAACTAGGTGGAAAATGGCCATAGTTTTACTATTTGATCATAAATAATGGCCATACAAATTTCAAAAAATGTGAATGATAGAAGGTTTCTGAAGTGGATGTAGTAATTTCAGGAATCTTACCCAAATTGCATTGGTTGGAGAATCGTGCCTCAAGTGTTCAATATAATACCATCGTTAGTATAAAAATCAGGAGCCATCACATGTTTAGGGAAGAGAGGACCAGGCCAGAATCAAATCATCCTACGAATTGATACAAGTCATATTGTGAATTGATTCAAGGAGACCCATAGTGTAACACTTCTATAGATTCCACAAGACGAAGGTGAAGTGATCAATGATATCCTCTGGCATGCGTAGTTTCTTGAAGCACACAATCAAAGAAAGAATCCACATAGATGAGGCATCAGTAAAATCTCAATACATGATCGGGAGTTGTAGGATACCATCATAAAACTCAGGAACATTTAGAAAGATGAATATTTAAAAAAATAAAGGCATACAATTAAGGGTTGAGAAAAGGAAAATGTGACGATCCCTAGAGGGCAGCCAAAATCCCCCCTCCACCAATGGAGGAGGGATCTGCTCGAAGACTATCACCGCCCAAGGTGGCGATGACCATGTTTGAACAATAGCTCCCATATTCCTCCCAACATCAAAATTTGGATCACTTCTAGATTAATGTGCCATCAATTATTTTATATTAATATTTTTTTCATTTTATGATTTTTTCTACATGATTCTAACTATTTATTTTTTTGAAAAGAAAATAAAATGAAATGATATATATTAAAAGTAAATGTATGATTTTTAGAAGTAATTAAATATTTTAAAATGGATTTTAAAGTCAATTATATTTATTAAAATATTAATTTAGGTATTTATATATTTGCAAATAAGGATTTTGAAAACATATATATTTTATAATTTTTTATGATACAACACAATTTTGGGATTCAAGGGAAATTTAATAATATATATTTAACATTCCAAATGTCATTATTTTTAATAGAAACTCTTTTAAGGAATTTCAACAAATTCATAGAAGTGATATTTATTCATTTTTCCAATGTTATTTATCTTATAATATTTTTCTTTACATTTTTTATTTCCCTCTAGTAAATTAATTTCGCTGTTAAATTATTCATCAATTATCACTCACTAAATGATATTATGTTAAAAAATTTTATGGTGATAAAAATTTGGTTTAAAATAGATTACATACATGCAATATATTTTTAATATACCATATTGAAATGTTGTGAAACCCATTTTTATTTCCACATGTTATTTTATGATATTATGAAAGTGAATATTAATTTTGTTCACATATTCATGCATTAATAATGGTATGAGTTCTATATTTCCCCTGATGCAATGGACGTGGTTTTATATTCCTTGATATTATAAATCATATATTTTCTTTTAATTATTCACTACTTATAGAGTGATTTTTATTGTATTTTTTCCCAATCATATAGTGTACATATACATTGATTTATTCACAGCATTCAGGGTGGACATTCATGGAATTTTTATAATCATTACCAACAGAAATACTGGAATTGTTTTATAACATACATGGGATCATGTTGGGATTTATTTAGAAAATATATGGGTGGATATATATCTATTATTAACAAATTATATTATGAATAGGATAATATTTGTTTATAAACATAACTGGTGAAAATATATGGATCTGTTCACAACTTGAAGGGTGGCCATGATCTGGTTTTCTAATAATATAATGTTTTTCCTATTATTAGTTAATGATAATTTAATATTAATCATGGATTTTGATTGATTAAAAATGATTCAATATAATTATAACATGATATATACTTGATTTTTTGTGTTTATATCGGATTTTTATGCCATATAGTATACAATTATTATTCCCTGTTCTTCTTAATAAGATATTTACCGCCTACGCATGTATTCTCATTTTAATATGATCTAACATGTGATGAAATGTTGATATGTTTTCCCATAGTATGAATTTGGTCTCACTATTTTTTTATGATTCTATTCCTTAGGTTTTGAATAAGGGTTCAACATATAGGAATACTATAAGAGGGTTTAGTTCGGTTCATTTATGTTGAATTTTTTAAAAGTATTATAATATATGTTTATTATAGAGATTATCAAATAGATGATTAACCATATTCTTCTGTGTTTATTTTTTTTTTAAGGTTTTGTTTATAAATTATTGAAATATATGTAATATTAGTTTTTAAAGTCTCACATAATATCATAACGAAGTGTTTAAGGAATGTATTTTTTGTACCTTCCTAGAGAGTGTGGGTATGGGGAATCCCAATTCGTATTATAGTAGTGTATAATAATTTTTTTTGTTTCATTAATTTTTTTGCATTAGAATTGATATTTTGAGATTAGGAATATTTAACATTTTTGAAATAATGTTGGATACGTCCATATACATTATAATATTAGAGAAAATGTGTAATGTTTTATATACCTTTTTTTATGAAAAATCATATCAGATTATAGATATTAGAAAACTAAGGTGTATTGTAAAATGATCAAAATAGCATAAATCACCCCAAAAATTAATTTTAGAATATGAAGTAGATCTTTACTAAATCCATGATGAGTGTTCCTAGGACTGAACAACTATCTAGACACTCATGGGGGATATACATTGCTTTAACACATTCCCATTATGAACTATTATGAATGGTTTATTATGTTATTGAATTTTTTTTATGGTGAATGATAAAACAAAATTCAAATAATACTATACTGAACTAAATTTATCAACTGTTGAATTTAATGTGAAATAATAGAAGGAATCTAAGGAATGAGATTTCATATTCATATGTTCATTTTAACTGATTTTATTTGACATTTATATAACTTTTTTTGAAGTATTATTTATTAGGGAATATGATCATGAAAATGAATAAGATTAATGTATTTCCATAGAAACTATTATGAATTATATATAGTGTAATATTTAATATAAATTATTTATAATCATAATATATACAATTATAAGTGAAAATATATATTACCCAACATCCTTAAGATAAAGGTGTCAACATCTCTTTTGAACCAATATATTTAATCATTATTATCTTTCAAAAAACCATGCATTTATTATTAGTAATTGATAATTAAAACATTTGGGACAAAATTTATTTCACGGCGGGGGTGGTGTTGGGATAAATGTTAGAACCTAATATTGTAGAATTTTGTTTCTTAAATTAATAATAACTTCAATAAAATTTTTATCATGTAACACCGAAATAAAATGGGATTTGGAACATTTTATAAATATATTTATGAAAATTTATGAAAAAAACCCACTAGAAATTACCTTTTTTGATTAGTTAAAAATGAAAAAAAAATTAGATTAGGATTAGTTAATGTTTTAAAAGGTAAATTATTATGATTAAATTAGTTTCACTTCATAATAAAAAATTTCATTTAGAAACCAAATTTAAAAATTTCATAAATTTATTTTTTAAAAATGACAATTATTTTTTAATAAATGGATTAAATATTATCTTTGGATGATTTTTTTAGATGTTTCTAGAATTATATATTTTTATTTGAAAAATGGGAAATTAGTTTTTTATTAAAAATATAAATTATATGACTATATAATTATATAGTTAAGAATTATAAAATTATTAAAAATATTAACTAATGAAATATATATTTATGGTGAATAAGTATTAATTTCTTATATTATTCAGAACATAGAATCCCAATGTATATTTTTTAGATCATAGGTATTCTTTTACTCTAATTTAAAATATTGTTTTTATCATTATTTTTAATTAAACTTTTTTTGTAATATTATTAGTTTTTTATTATTTTAATGAAAAAAACTTATTGGATTTATTTCTAAAAATTTAATTTATTTAAATTAATAAATAATATTAATTTTAACCTATTGAAAAACGTTATGCTTTAGAAAACATGGTTTCTAAAAGGGTTTTCTTAAATCATGGGTTATAATAATGTAAATAACATTTAAAACTATAGATATTTCATTTAAAAAAATAGTATTTTATAAATTAATTTTTAAATTAGTTGATAAGTAAAATTATACATATAATTATTTAAATTAATTCTTGATATTAATAACATTTGTTATCAAAGAAAATGTAAAATGTGTAAAATTCACATTACTATGTATAAAAGAGATAAAAACAATTATAACTATTCCAACAAGTGTTTGAATGAGAGTTATACTATATAAAACTCACTAAATCGTTTATTTTATACTTTTAGAGCCTTTGAAACTAGAATAGTAAAATACCATGGTTGAAATTTAATGGATACTTAAAAAAATACATTTTTCTCAACATATGAAAGGGGATCACTTTCCCCACATAATTTTATATCAATACCTTTCAATTTAATAAATGAAAATATCCATTTCATATACTCAATTAATTATCTACAATTTTTATAAGATGTTATTATCAATTATTTATAATAACTCCCCAATTTCCAACGATATTATAAAAGAAATATTGATTTCTCAACATGAGTATTTCTTATTACATAGTATTTTATACACAATATTACCCTTCCATATTTTCACTTGAAAACATAAAATAAGAATCATATTAATATTAATGTACTAAACATTTATTATATTAATTTTGATAACATTATTTCACTTGATCTATCCACTTAGAAAAAAACCGTAAGCAGGTGTATGTGTTAACAACCTTTTCCATGAAGCAGTGGGGTTTATTTTCATCACTTCGTCTGATGTATAGAAAAAATGAAGTATTTTCTTAATAATTATGTTTCCCATGTAAAATATATGGTCTTTAATTTATAATTGAACACATAAATTCATTCTATCACATTCATTCATAAATAGAAATGTTAATCATGTGTGTTTGTAGACTATTATCTCCAAAAATAGTGAATTTCATTCATTATCACAACTATTCATGGATGGTTCTATTAATTAGTTTAATGGAGATATTTAATTTTTTTTGAAATATTAATATTTTTTATAGATACAAGTTTACATTATATAAGTGACATTGATAATAAACTGTCAATATAAGTCTAACTACCTGGTATAACCAAATGTATGTGACATTATTAATTTGAGATATTTTTTGGAAAACCTATAGAATGGTATAAATTTTTATTAAACGGAATTATTATAGGCACACAAATATTGCATTTTAGATATTATGATACTATTCTACAACAAATTATATCATTATAAATATACTGAGGAATTTTCAAATATTTTGAACAAAAAAGTATCCTCCACAAGTGAAAAATATTTAATAAAAAAATAACTTTTGATAAGATGAAGACCATAGAAAAATATGTACAATTTTAAGAAAAAAATTATAAATTTTTAAATAAAATTATTTTAATTATTCTGTATGTTAGGTGAGGAAATAATTCTAACGTAAGGGTTTTACATCCCAATTTTTCTTCAATGATATATGATTTGTATTCACCCCTAGTTTATTATATTTGGTGTATATGTTTCAAATGGATCTTATTTTCCTTAATGTTTCATTAAATAAAATTGATTCAAAAGGCCATCCCATGTTATACATTCCATTAATGTTTTATTTGAAACCTTACTATGTTGTACTGTATTTTGATATTCAATTATTATTCATTCTATCATAGTTATTATATTTGAACTTATTAATATTAATTTTTGCACATTATGATCTTTGGATTAATTATATGGGTCTCTAAATTGGTTTTTATTTTTCAATTTCTTCTATGTAAATCATATTTTTAATATATCATTAATCATGAATTATGATATCCCTAAATCATTTAGTTATCTAAAATTTTTATTCATTGAGTTTAAATGTTATTCCATTGGTATCCAACATAGAAGATTGAATGGATCTCCAATTTTATACTTTAGAAGGTATTTATTCGTTTCTCAGGGAGGAAAATAATTTTTCTAACTATAATATGTTTTTATAATGAATTTATTTTCTTTAAATGTGAAAATTTTTTATGAAAAAAATTATCTATTTAAAGATACATAATTTTATTTTCATGTTCATTATTGAAAAAAATTGTTTACATTTTTATATTAAAATAAAAATATTTTTTACACCATTTACCTACAAATTAAAGTTATCCTTTGAACAAAAATCATTTTTTTGTTAACCATTTTTTGAGATTGTATTTCAAAAAAGATTTTTAAAAATTTTAAATTTGTTTTATATCCTTAGAAAATTTAATGTTTTTTCTTCAACTAAAAATATCTTCAAAAACATATTATATTATATAAAGGCACCATTAATGTGGATTTTTTTAAATAATTAATGGTTTTATAAATTTATTACACCACCATTTTAAATATTAGTTTTTAAACTGACCTGTAATGTAATATTTTTCATGTATGGTAAAAATGATTTTGAAAAACACTTTTTTATCTTACTATATGAGAATTATTAATTATAAAGATATCATTCCTTATATAAAAATGTATTTTTTCAAATGATTTAAAATATTAATATTTAGAAAATGAATGGAAAAATCATATATTTTTGAATTTTAATGTTTACTTTCTAAAATTAATTTTTAAATATTAAATTTATTTTAAAGGATTGTCTTTTTAAGAAATAAATATTTCAGGTTTTATTGTATATATTTTTTTAGTATTCATATTTCATTTACAATTGGTTTTTTTTGTGAAAATAAATTTGAGGAAATTGGAAATTTCTAAAAATAATTCTCATTCCAAAATTATTTTTTTTAATGATATATGTTTTAATGAGTTATCAAGAATTTTTAAAATGGATATGACTTCATGAACTACAAACTAATTTATAAAATAATATATTCACAAATATATTCTTCTTTATATATATACGATATATTTTCCATGGATATTATTTTTTAAGTTCCACAAAAAATACACTTATGATGTTCAATTTTAGGGTGATTAAATTTTGCGTATCAGTGATTATATTCCAAAAATCAATTTTTTTTATATAATATAGAAGTTTCATGTAACAACCCGATATTCTATGATAAGTATTCTTTTAAATTTATTTGATGTCATGTGTTTTATGCTACAAAAAGATTATCTTGTGCTATATGCAACACCGTATTAGCTTGCAGTATACACAACACTATTCTTAGATTATGTTACACACAATTTCATGTTCGTTTGAAAATAGTCATTCTGCGCAACATTGAGTGTATATATATATATATATATTCAATGTATAAATGAAATATGGATGGATTATGTTATATGAAACAAAAAAGGAGTCTTTCATAACACGCAACCCTAACTTGGCTTTCATTACACGCAATTGCGACCTTCCTCGATAGCGTGTGTCGTACGCAATACCGGGATTTACTAAACAACGGTATATTATTATAATATTATTATGAACTAGCCGTTATGAATAGTATTAACTAAATTTTTAATTTTATAACATTATTATTCATTTTACACATTTTCTAGAACATGGTATAAGAACAAAATAAATTTTTCGGGTAAAATAAGTATTTTTCAAAAAATGCAGTTTTCACGCCTTTTGATGGCGCACCTACTTTAAATCTAGTTGTTGACATGTATTTAAGTTCAATTTGAGTAAATAAAATTCTTCTTGTGAATGAGGATATAAAAATTTACATTGGATAATGTTTTGATATTTTTCTGATAACTTTCATATTTTAATGAATAGTAAAAACACGGTATATTTTAATTAAAAACAACTTTTTTCATCTTAATAACTTCTGTGGTTAAATTATAATATTGAATGGTTTTAAAGTATAAATAGAATATATTTTTACCATTTAATATAATTTATGTCATTAGCATTTATTTTACATTGAATTCATAGATTAAATCAATTCAATCTTTTGCAATGTTTTAATCAAAAACCCGTTTTCATTCGACAACGAGATTAATTTTAATTTAATTTATGAAACTTTTGGGTATTTAATTTAAAAAAATGGATTCCAAATTTGGAATCAGTGGGTCAAAATTATGTTAATAGGATACTTTTTATTTTTGGGAATTATGAATAGTAACTACGATAACTTTTATTTACAATAGTTAAAGGTAAATCAGGTAGTTAAGGGTAAATATAATATTATAAAATTACCCTAACACATGAAAATATTCTATTTCATGGATAAAAGTTAACCCATATCAGCTAAGGGTCGGATTAGATTCATTTTATGGACTTTTGACCATGAAAATAATTTAATTATTATTAAAACCAAAGAAAGTGACAACATGTAACTCTCTTAAATCTTATAAGTATAATAATTATAATTTAGTGATAAACATCATAAAACATCAAAAATTAATAGTATACAGAAATCTAATAAAATTATCTACATCATGATAATTTATTTAGAATTTTTAGGGACTAAATAATTGTCATTAATGGTGATACATTAATGATACATATATTATTAATTAAGTGAAAAATCAGTAATATAGTTTTTATTGAAATAATAATACCCATTAAAAGCCACAAAACCTGACCACAACTTATTAGTAGTTTATATATACATCATAATCATCCAATGACCTAATATATAACCGTTTTGAGTCTTATAAAAGTGATTATGACACTTATATTATTTTATTTTAAATGATGCCAAAGTTGTCACCTTCATAATTTAATAAATATAAAAATATAAAAATTGTGATTTTATGATGATAAATTAGAGTAAAATTATTATTATGAAAGGTAATAGATTTATCTTAATCATATGATTTTATTTTTAATTTTTATTCAGAAAATAAGTATATTAAATAATTATACAAAAATGTTGTAGTAATTATTTTATTAAGAGATAAACCAAATAAATGGTTTTAAAAAAATTAAATATTATATGAACTATTTAATGTTCTCCACTAATTTTATAGATACATATAACCTTTTATTAATCTATTAAAGCTTTTAGTTCGAACATATCTTCTGTATATATTTTATTTAAATTCAAATAAATGAATAGTGTCAAAATTGACACTATTGTTATTTTATAAAAATAACATATTATAAAATTGTTTAAAAATCACAGAAATATATAAAAATTATAAATTTAAATTTATATGTTATAAAATGTTATAAATTATCCTATTATGGAAAATTCACAACAAATAAGTAATTATTTTTTATAATTTAAAATTTAGAATGTTATTACCACAAATAAAATAAAATTGATTAAGGATAAATCAAGTTGATAATGTTTAAAATAATTTAATAACATGTATAAATAATATTGTTTGATGAGATTAAAACCCTATCTCATCTAATATTATAATATGAGTCATTTTTGGTGGTTTTTATGTGGGGTTAGATTTATTATAAATTAATATTTTTAAGATTTACAAAGGTTCCCCTCCCCTCCCTTATAAAAGGGAACCTCCTCCATCTCTTCCTCACACCAATTTGAGACTTCATTCTCGGCCAAAACCTACCAAAGTCTCTTCTAAAATTCCCTAGAAACATCCTATAGGTTCTGGTCTTCTTCGGATACCAATCTTAGTTCCCTAAGAGGAGGTTTCAAAAAGTCGTGTCGAAAGAAGAGGTAATATCCGTTACCGATTCTTTCAACTTTATTTCTTCTTCTACTTTTATTCTTTAGTTGTTTCATTATAAAGTAATAACATCATTATCACTAATATACTAATATGTTATTATAATTATTAAAAAACCCTATTTCACCATCTATCCATCATACGGAAAACAAAATCACCGTGCGCGCGTACGTACGGAATACCGTCTCCACGCCGTGGTGTAATCAATTTTCCCCCGTCACCTTACTTGGATGGGTATAATGGTGTAAATAATGACTATATATGATTATTGTAAAGTGATATTGATTCTGAAATAGTATAAATACACTCCAATAAAATTCCACGATCATGGGAATGATATCATCGCTCGTGCGTACGTACAGACTACCGTTTCCACGAACGCGATGAGATTCATTTTCCATGATTAACCATTCAAGAATGATTATAAAGTATATATAATGAATAATAATGAAATATATGGCATAATAATGATACTGGATTTATGTATATATATATATATATGTCATCTGTTTAATTTCATTCAATTCAATAAAGAATCGAAAACAACGTTCATGCGTACGTACGGCCTACCGTCTCCATGAACTGTGTATTTCATTCCTTTTATCGATCTATAATATATATGTATATGATGAATATATAATATATATAAATCATGTTTTACATTATGGAATTATTCAAATCAGGATATATGTAATAATATCAAGAATGACATGTCGAAACATATACGATAAATGAAATGATTTTACCCAAAACACTACTTTTACATGGAATTTAGAAAAGAACGGGTAATATAAAGTCATAAGTGAAACATATATGATATCATAACAATGAATATGATTATGTAATGATTCAATGACATTATTTATTTTATTATACAGGAGTTTCAGATACGTACGAAGCATATCGGACCTAAGGTAAGGGATAATTATTCCAATCTCATTCTTATCCGTGATTGTTTACTCTTAAGTATTTACTGGGGGTTATGTTTATTATCCATGGCCATATTCTCTCAAAATGTTTTCATAAAATGTTTAAGTTTATTCCATGTATGTTTAAGACATTTTTACCCTTTTCTTACTTTTACTAAATCGTATGGAAGGAATCTTTCATTTGTTTACCGTACGAGGTACTTTTTGAATTTTCCGACAAAAGTACAGGGAAATTGTTATTTTTTTACTTATACGGTTTGAACGGATTTTTACGGTTTCATAATGCCTCATTTTCATGAAGCTTCTTCTACAATATTTTATTATTATTTTCAACAAAATCCTTTCCTTTTAAAATTGAGTGGAATTTTGTGAAAAGAAATTGATTTTGAAGAAGAAAGGATATTTTCCTCAAGAATTCATTTCAAGTGTTTTATCAAAACCATTTTTCATATTAAATGAATGTATTTCATATGTGTATGTTTCAAGTATAATTTCTCTATGAATTACATGATTTTACTTTTCTTATTATGATATGTCCATTTTTTTATATGGATTATGTGATGATGATATGATGTTTATGAAACCCATTTTATTCATTGGGTTATGATGAATGTTTTAAGTTTATGTTGTGGAACAAGTAAGAATTATTTCATTATGAGATGGGTGGGACCTATATCTCCATCCAATGCATTGGGTAAAGATTTATATCTCATTAGACAGACATGATTGGAACAGTAAGTTAATCTGGTTCAGTGTTACAGGACAGAAACGAGGAGTGAACTCGATTCAGATAGGGACCTTGTCCACTAAGATGGTCATGGAAGTAATGCCTTCGATACTATGGAAATCATTACATATGATTAATGGATGCCAAAATTACATGCTTTGTTCCTATTCTATTTTATCATGATTGATGATCCATTATGATCTATGCCTTACGTACTTCCATGTTTTATGTCATTGCTCAAGATTTTGATGTTTAAATATTATGTTCATGTTTTTAAGTTGAAATGTATATGGTTTGTTTTATTTTCTCCATGCTTACCCTTATTGAGCATTTGAGCTCACCATTTTTATGTTTTATTTTCCCCCAGGACTAAAATAAAGGTTTTAGGTAAGGAAACAAAAAGGGGAGGATCGTTATGGGAGTTGTTGAAGATATTTCAACATTATTAGAAGTTTATATTCCATGTTTCCAAAGACACTAAACTATTATGGAACTTGTGTGTCTATTTTTGTTATGTATAAGATATTCTTCAAAAGTAATGTTATATCCATGAACATCAAGCTTTGGGTCTCTACAGTTGGTATCAGAGGAAAGGTTTAGTCAGCCTTTGGAAAATAGGATGTGAAAACGTTAGTGAGATCCCTCGAGATATTTCTAAGGTATGTCTAGGGATATCCCTAAGGAAAAGTATACGCATAGGATATAGTCCTAGAACTATGGTAATGATCATAGAATTTAACCTAAGATGTTATATATTGAGGGTACTCCCCCTTTACTAAGTTGTTTTCCCTAGCATGGTTTTTGCCTCTCACACTATTATTTTTGGGTTTTAGAAAATGGCTGAAAACATGAAGATTCACGATAATGGAGGATATGACGGACAATGGAATGATATTCTTCATGAGCAACCAAATGAAATGAGATTTGGAAGTCCAAACATCGTTATTTTGCCTAATCAGCAATCTCATAATATGAACAACAATCTCAACTTTGGTATGTTTCCTGACTAAGATAATAAGAGAAATATGGAGCTTCATGATGTTCATAGAGGAACAAAAGTTCCATTTCTCTCATGTAAATCATGTGGGAAGAGGCATCCGAGAGATTGTTTCAAAGGAACTGGAAGATGATTTGGGTTTGGAAAAGGACACAAAGCTAGTAAGTGCAAAGGAAAAGGATCAGTTAACACCATGGACAAGGATAATGGTATTTCTACGACATCAACAATGCTTGTATTTTTTAAATGTGGAATGTATGGGCATTATGCAAACCAATTCCCTAAGGGAAAATCTCATGAAGAGAATCAGCATGATCATACGGGTAGTATTTATGTGGATGACGATGAAGAGACTACAAATGAAATATGAGATCAAATAAATGACGAAGCTCAGCTAGTGGTTTAAGAAGTTAGTGGAATGATTGTATGTTTATAAAGAATAATGTATGGTACTGTGGAATAAATAATCATTTATGGATTGTTACACTATTGTTTTTCCTAAAGTATATGAAAGTATATGTTGAATGGTACCGGTAACCGTGGAAGGTTATTCAGATATTTTTGGAAAGTAGATGATATGTGCATAATGAAGGGATAAGAAGATAATGAGATGTTTGATTGTATTCATGAGCTCATGACTGATATAAGAACTAAGTGATAGTATGGTTTGATTATATAAATTTTTTGGGATTTTGGTATGTGGAAAGAGTTACATTTTGTTAGTATTCATGTTTTCACTAAGGTTTTATGGTAATTTATGTTTCAATAGAATATATGACTAAGGTATTCATGTGGTTGGAATGCAACCAATAAGATATATCTTATGATATATGTGGGATAAATGATTGTATTCAAATTCTTGGTATATAACCTTTCTAGTAATTGTTTTCTATATACTATGATCTTGGACCGAAGTATTTTAGATTAGCCTAATGATTGGAATGGATTATGTTGGACATAAGTTAGTATTGTTTGAGGATAAAACTTTTTTTTTGATATTATTGATGGGATGTTATAGTAATGTAGTTTTAGAAAAAGGACAACTTGCAGGACGAGCGACAGCCCATCGCATCGGACAAGGATGTGGAAATCGAACCCACAACTGAAGAGCGACATGCCTTTATCGCCTACCACTGGCCTACAGAAATTACCTGGTTAGTAGAAACTAGTTTTATTTTATTAATCAGTATGATATGTGAAGTATAAGTTCATTTTTGGAACCATATACGATTAATCTAACCATAAGATGGACTTATAACTTTTGTTAACCTTTTGTTTGAAATAGATAGAATGACCCATCATTCTATCACATGATCTGCAAACACATCACAAATAACAAATTCAACTTCATTTCTTTAAGTGATGAAGTGGAAATTGTTCAAAGAACGAACAAAAGTTAGATTGTACCAAAGTCAAGAAAGTATTTCTTCTAATTCAAATTCTTCAACATTTGGGAAATGATCTTGAAAAACAAAAATGTTGTCCTAGTGCCCTTATATCCAATGAATCATATGGTGCCATAGATCATCACAAATATATGGCTTTGTGATTATTGGATTTTTCATAGCCATGTTCTCTACCACTCTCCATCAGAACATGATGGTTAGATTTCTCTTCCATATCCATATTTTCACCTATGTTTTCCGACGTGGAAACCCATTGATGAGTTAATTTGGGTAACCATTAGGTTTCATACTTTAGTTTTTAAAGTTATGTTTTGGTATTTCATTTTAATATGTGGGTTTTAATTAAAGAAACTTTCAAGTAGCAATCCATGCATAACCCCGAAGAATTTCGAGGGCGAAATTCATTTTAAGGGGGGTAGAATGTAACAACCTGATATTTTATGATAAGTATTATTTTTAATTTATTTGATGTCATGTGTTTTATGCTACAACAAGAATATATTGTGCTATACGCAACACCATACTAGCTTGTAGTATACGCAACACTATTCTTAGATTGTGTTACACACAATTTCAAGTTCGTTTGATAATAGTCATTCTACACAACATTGAGTATATATATATATATATATTCAATATATAAATGAAATATGGTTGGATTCTGTTATATGAAAAAACAAAGGGGTCTTGCAAAACACCCAACCCGAACTTGGCTTTCATTACACGCAATCACGACCTTCCTCGATAGCGTGTGTTATACGCAATACCGAGTTTTACTAAATAAGGGTATATTATTATAATATTATTATGAACTAGCCGTTATGAATTGTTTTAACTAAAGTTTTAATTTTATAAAAGTATTATTCATCTTACACATTTTCTAGAACATGGTATAAGAACAAAATAAATTTTTCGGGTAAAATAAGTATTTATAAAAAAATGTAGTTTTGCCGCCTTGGCGCACCCACATTAAATCTAGTTGTTGAAATGTTTATAAGTTCAACTTGACAAAATAATATTCTTCTTTTTAATCAGGATATAAAAATTTACATTGGATAATTTTTTGATATTTTTCTGATAACTTTCATATTTTAATGAATAGTAAAAAACGCTTTATTTTAATTAAAAACAACTTTTTTTCATCGTAATAACTTATGTGGTTAAATTATAATATTTAATGGTTTTAAATTATAAATAGAATATATTTTTACTATTTAATATAATTTATTTCATTAGCATTGATTTTACATTGAATTCGTAGGTTAAATCAATTCAATCTTTTTCAATGTTTTAATCAAATACCCATATTAATTCGACAACGAGAATAATTTTAATTTAATTTTTGCAACTAATATGTATTGAATTTAAAAAAATGGATTCCATATTTGGAATCAGTGGGTTCAAAATATGTTAATAGGATACTTTTTATTTTTGGGAATTATGAATAGTAACTACGGTAAATTTTATTTACCATAGTTAATGGTAAATCGGGTAATTAATGGTAAATATAATATTATAAAATTACACTAACACATGAAAAAAATTCTATTGGATGGATAAAGGTATACCCATATCACCTAAGGGTCAGATTAGATTCATTTTATGGAATTTTTACTAGGAAAATAATTTAATTATTATTAAAAACCAGAAAAGTGACAACATGTCACTCTCTTAAATCTTATAAGTATAATAATTTTAATTTACTAATAAACATCATAAAACATCGATCATGAATAGTATCCAGAAATCTAATAAAATTATCTACATCATGATAATTTATTTAGAATTTTTGGGGATTAAATAATTGTCATTAATGGTGATACATTAATGATGTAGAAATTATTTATTAAGTGAAAAATCAGTAATATTGTTTTTATTGAAATAATAATACCCATTAAAAGGCCCAAAAACCTGAACAAATATTATTGGTAGGGTATATATACACCTTAATCATCCAATGACCTAATATATAACCGTTTGGAGTCTTATAAAAGTGACTATGGCACTTATATTATTTTATTTTAAATGATGCCAAAGTTGTCACCTTCATAATTTAATAAATATAACAATTTAAATATTGTGATTTTAAGATGATAAATTCTATTAAAAGTATCATTTTGAAGGGTAATAGATTTATCTTAATCATAGGATTTTATTTTTAATTTTTATGCAACAAATAAGTATATTAAATAATTATACAAAAATGTGGTTGTAATTATTTTATTAAGAGATAAACAATATAAATGGTTTTGAAAATTAAAAAATAAATATTATATGAACTATTTAATGTTCTACCCTAATTTTATAGATACATATGACCTTTTATGAATCTAATAAAGATTTTAGTTTGAACATATCTTCTTTATATATTTTATTTATATTCAAATAAATGAATAGTTTCAAAATTGACACTATTGTTATTTTATAAAAATAACATATTATAAAATTGTTTAAAAATCACAAAAATATATAGAAATTATAAATTTATATTTATATGTTCTAAAATGTTATAAAGTATCCAATTATAGACAATTCACAACAAATAAGTAATTATTTGTAATAATTTAAAATTTAGAATGTTTTTACCATAAATAAAATTAAATTGATTAAGGATAAATCAAGTTGATAATGTTTAAAATAATTTCCTAACATGTCTAAATTTTATTGGTTGATGAGATTACAACCCTATATCATCTAATATCAGAATATGAGTCATTTTGTGAGGTTTTTAAGTGGGGATAGATTTATTATAAATTGATATTTTAAGATTTCCAAAGGTGCCCCTCCCCTCCCTTATAAAAGGGCACCTCCTCCCTCTCTTCCTCACACCAATTTGAGCCTTCATGCTCGGCCAAACCCTGCCAAATTCTCTTCTTCACTTCCGTAGAAACAACCTAGAGGTTATGGTATTCTTCAAAGACCAATCTTAGTTCCCTAAGTGGAGCTTTCAAAAAGGCGTGTCAAAAGAAGAGGTAATATCAGTTACCAATTCATTCAACTTTATTTCTTCTTCTACTTCTTCTTCTTATTTAGTTGTTTAATTATGAAGTAATAACATCAGTATCACTAATATACTGATATGGTATTATATTTATGAAACAACCATATTTCACCATCTATCCATCCTACGGAAAACGAAATCACCGTGCGTGCGTACGTACGGAATACCATCTCCACGCTGTGGTGTAATCTATTTTCCACCACCACCTTACTTGGATGGGTATAATGGTGTAAATAATGACTATATATGATTATTGTAAAGTGATATTGATTATGAAATAGTATACATACACTCCAATAAAATTCCACGATCTTGGGAATGATATCATCGCTAGTGCGTACGTATGGACTACCGTCTCCACGAACGCGATGAGATTCATTTTCCATGATTAACCATTCAAGAATGATTATAAAGTATATATAATGAATAATAATGAAATATATGGCATAATAATACTACTGGATATATGTATATATATATATATTTCATGTATTTAATTTCATTCAATTCAGTAAGGAAATGAAAACAGCGTTCATGCGTACGTACGACCTACCATCTCCATGAACGGTGTATTTCATTCCTTTTATCGATCTATAATATACAAGTATATGATGAGTATATAATATATATAAATCATTTTTTACATTCTGGAATTATGTAAATCAGGATATAAGTAATAATATCAAGAATGACAAGTTGAAACATATATGATAAATGAAAAGATTTTACCCAAAACGCTGCTTTTACATGGAATTTACAAAAGAACAGGTAATATAAAGTCATAAGTGAAACATAAATGATATCATAACAATGAATATTATTATTTAATGAGTCAATGTCATTATTTAAAACATTATATAGGAGGTTCAAATACGTATGAATCATATCGGACCTAAGGTAAGGGATAATTATTCCAATCTCATTCTTATCCATGATTGTTTACTCGTAAGTATTTACTGGGGGTTATGTTTATTATCCATGTCCATATGCTCTCAAAATGTTTTCATAAATTGTTTACTTTACTTCCATGTATTTTTAAGACATTTTTACCCTTTCTTACTTTTACAACATCATATGGAAGGAATCTTTCTTTTGTTTACCATACGAGATACTTTTTGACTTTTTCGACAAAAGTACGAGGAAATCGTTATTTTTTTTACTTATACGACATGAACGGATTTTTATGGTTTCATAATGACTCATTTTAATGAATCTTCTTCTACAAGATATTATAATTATTTTCAACAAAACCCTTTCCTTTTAAAATTGAATGGCATTTTTTGAAAAGAAAATGATTTTGAAGAAGAAAGGATATTTTCCTCAAGAATTCATTTCATGTGTTTTATCAAAACAATTTTCCATATAAGATGAAATTATTTCATATGTGTATTTTTCAAGTATAATGTCTCTATTATTTACATGATTTCACTTTTCTTATGATGAAATATCCATTTTTTTATATGGATTATGTGATGATGATATGATGTTTATGAAACCCATTTTATTCATTGGGTTATGATGAATGTTTTAAGTTTATGTTGTGGAAGATGTAAGAATGATTTAATAATGAGATGGGTGGGACCTATATCTCCCTACAATAATTTGGGTAAATATTTATATCTCATGAGATAGACATGGCTGGAATGGTAATTCAATCCGGTACAGTGTTACAGGACTGAAACGAGGAGTGAACTCGATTCATAAAGGGACCTTGTCCACTAAGATAGTCATGGTAGTAATGCCTTGGCTACTATTGAAATCATTACATGTGCTTAATGGATGCCACAACTACATGCTTTATTCGGATGCTATTGTATCATTATTGATGATCTATTATGATCTATGCCTTATGTACTGCCATGTTTTATGTCATTGCTCATGATTTTTATGTTTAAATATTATGTTCATGTTTTTAAGTTCAAATGTATATGGTTTGTTTTATTTTCTCAATGCTTACCCTTATTGAGCATTTGAGCTCACCCTTTTTATGTTTTCTTTTCCCCCAGGATTAAAAGAATGATTTTAGGTAAGGAAAAAGAAAGGGGATGATCGTTATGGGAGATGTTGAAGATCTTTCAACATGATTAGAAGTTTATATTACAAATTTCCAAAGTCACTAAAATATTACGGTCCTTGTGTGTCTGTTTTTGTATTGTATTAGATATTCCAAAAAAGTAATGTAATGTCCATGAACTTCATGCTTCGGGTCTCTACATTTCAATAAATCCATTTATACATCAATTTTTTATTTATGATGTGGTGAAAAATTATTATCAATCAAAATATATTTACCCATGTGGATTATTGATGGGTGGGGCCACGTATTTCTCCCCATTTTATTGGTCAACAATTTTTATCACTTCAGATAATGAATTATGGATATGCTCGAATTTTCCCCCATCTTAATATGGGGATGTTCATGGAATTTTTTTTCAAAACCAAAATGGGTTTTAATACTTTTATTTGATCAGAAAATATGTTTATACATCCATGAGTTTAAAAATATACATACATAGGGGACATACAAGGATTTGTTTTTGAAAAAAAATGATTTGGCAGATTTATTTACTATATAAATAGATAGAGTGGATATAATATTATTTTTTTAAATTATTGATAGGGAATTCTTAGAATTTTATCATAAAAATTACGAGATTAAATAATTGAACTTTTTCATTACATGAAGTCTGAGAATTTTGGGTTTTTATATAATATTATGTTTTCATGTGCCTATGTTATGATAATTCATTATACACTTTGGATCATTATTAGTAACTCTTGATTTAAAAAGCTTATTCAACCGTATATGTTTTTTTCATTTGAGCTTATATTGCCACCATGGGTGGTGATGGCCCCCGAGAAGATCCCTCATCCCGTGGTGGAGGAGGGATTTTCACAGCCGAGTGGTGGTCAACGCTTTCTCCCTTTTTTAAACTCTGAGTTCTTGTCTTCGTTTCAGAAAATGTTTCTCTCCCCAATGTTCCAGAATTGCATGAAGGTATTCCGCTGCTCTCGGTCACAGCTTGAGAGTTCACCAATTCTTCTTTATTATTGTATCTGATTTCGATAGCTCACTTCAAGCAATGAAGCCCTCCTGTGGATCATTTAGATCACTTTATATTTGATTCGTGGAATCTACAGGAGCACACCCCTGTGGGTCTCCTTGATTCGAAGCACATAATAGTTCTCTTTGAGTTAGAAGTAGATTTGATCCTAGCCTTGTCAAATCCCCCGTGTACCAGTGATGGCTTCAGTTTCATTCTCTTATGATGTTCTTATGACTACCATATGAATCCGGACTCCTCAAAATTGGAAATTTGTGTATGTCTTCTGGAATTGGAACTTCCATTTCAGAACCCTTCCTTCATCCACATGCTTTGGAATTTTTTTGTTCGTTATTTATGCCCAAACAATAGAACTAGGGATGTATGCCACCATGTTTCACTGAGAATATGTGTTAGAAGTTGATTTATCCAAACCACTGATCAATTTGATCTTCATTACTATGAGTGAGGAGTTTATTTATAAACAGTCTATTGTTTTTGAGTCATTGATTGACTACTACTCTTAGTGTCTCAAAGTCAAGTATCTGATTGGAGATTTCCGGGGTAGAAGTGTGGTTTTGCAGGTAGTTTCAGCTCAATAGGTTGCCGTAGTGGTTTCAGAAAAACATGCTACTACTGTAGTAGAACAGAACTCTTAACAAGGGGAGCAGGATCTGGGTACTGCAATGCGGACAAGACTTGGTCATACTAGTCTCAATACAGTGAATTCTAGACAAATGGGCGCAGTGAAAGAGTCTCTGAATCTGAGGGTGGATGAGGTGACTGCAAGACTACGACGTGATCTTGGGGTGACTCATTTAGGAGGATTGGATATTCTTATGAAGTAGGAAATTCAATATACTAGGGTGTCCAATGAGAATCATGAAGTTGTACTTGCGGGGGGTTAGAAGTAATTGGGTGGAACTGTTAGGAATTCATGGGCAGGGGTCCTGGGATGAAACTGGTGGATGGGTGAGTGCATCACCTGGGCTGAAGACACAACCTGTGCAGCAAGTGAAGATTATTGAACTTAGTAACTACTTTGTTGGTTTGGGGAATAAGGATCTGGGTGTGAGTCAGGATCATGTTTCCCCTACTTTTCCCCTGACCGGGTGTTTGTTGATGATGATGAACTGAATGAAAGTGGGGTTCTGGGTCCTGGACAAATTTTTTATTAGAGTGGAATCAAGATTGAGAATGATCAGGGCACAACTCCATCCATCATGAAAATGAAATGAATCAAGGAAGACTCTCTCGTGCTAAGGAGGAACTCCAAAAGAGTGTAGGTGGCAACATTCATAATGTCTTGTTTTATCATGATGATATATATGGAGAAGTTTTTTTAATGAAGTGGGCACTTGAAGGTACTGAGCATGTGGTACAACCACAGTATTTAGCACTGGTTGATACTAAGGGTCATGTCGAGTTGGAGCATGTATTGAATGATGACCACGAGGTGATAATTTTCCCTGGGAAATGGGGGGACATATCTGATTGTGAGAAGGAGAATGATTGTGGTCGAGTTCTAACCTCTTATAGTGACGTTGTTCAGCATGGAAAGAATGATGTGGTAGGGAATGAGGGAGCTATGACTTCTCCACCAAGAAGAAGGAAACAGAAGGATTATTCTTCTCTACCAATTCTGATGCCGACCATATCTTCTATTATAAAAGTAAAATTGATGAATTCTTCAGAGGAGTTTTTGTACTTGGAAAAACTAAATCTTAGACAAAAGTATGCGGAGACCTTAAAGTATTATGAAAGCTCAGAATGGAAATCATCTACCATAGATGAAGCAACTGATATTGGACATGGCGTGGATATGGCGACGAGTATGAATTTTATGATTTTTAATTGTCTATTTTGAATTGTAATGATTATATACTGTAATTTAACTTTATTTTAATAAACAGTTAGAGACTTTGTCTCTGGCAGAGATTTTATGATTATTTAGTGTATTTTCTTATCCATTTATAATATTTTCCACTCTCAATTTTAAGAAGATGAGTATAAATTATTTGAATTCTAAATGGGGACTAATGTGGTTTGATTATCTAGAAATGTTCACACGTATCCTAAAATAAATTTATTATGCAACTGATCCCCAATGAAAATAAACACTATTTTCGTGGTATTTTGTGATCATTGTGAGATCTAATGTTTAAATTATTTAAATATATATATATCTTTAGATTAGACATATCACTTATTATCAAATATAGTCATTAAACATTTTTTAGTATACAACCCAAGAGCGTGCATTTGGAGGGCCTAAAGTATGTTGTTTGTGAATCAGTCTTAGTTATTATGAGATAGAAATGAGAAGTGAAAATGAAGGAGTCAATAAAAAATATTCATCTTCATAGTTGAGTATAATATTTGTATAAAGGTATTTATAGGAACTATGTAGTAGCACATCACTAAATTTTGGATTCTCAACGACCCTCTTGATTGAGGTGAATATGATTGGATAACCTGTGAAGAGGGAGGGGTTCTCACCCAATTTTCTTTTTGAAACACAATTTAATAATTTTATATGTCCAATAATGAAATATCATGATGTAGTTAAATATACCCTTGAATTCATCATCACAAAGGAGATCCATAGGATCCTTCTAGCCAACTAGTTAGAGAGTTCCCAATATATTTAGCTATAAAATTACCCTTGATAAAATGTCATAAGATCGCATCCCATTCCAAATATTCCCATCAATGATTGAGTAGACCAACCCACATGAGATAACTTTTTTAGGATCTAGCTATGTTTTTCCTCGGCAAAAAATAGTTTTGGTTTTGAGGATCTCCATGTTGTAGGGACTCCACTAATTTGTTGAAGTAAAATATCTTTGATGAAAATCAATAAGATAGTCCCCATTTTTAATGTTTGAAATTTAATATTACATCATAGAAAAAATTATATTCATTACATTATAAATAATAAACCCACCATTACTGTGTTCATTCTTCAATTTATTAATTGTCTATTCTCTACTAAGACACCTTCTCTATGTATATAATTCTCTACCAGTATATCATTAATTTTTATTGTTGTATGCTTAATTCCACATGGGTATTTATCTTTATTAGGATTAAAGATTTAAAATATATTTACTTCATTCTTTTAATTCCTTGAAAACCTGGAATTGAATCTTTTATAAACATAAATTCAATTGGAATAATCACATCTATCATGAGTATATATATGTATTCATTCATATTTTTCCTATTAGAAAAAAGAACCTCCTCTTGTTCCTTCATTTCACTTCATACTTGTTTATTATATTTTCATGTTTGTTTTCATTTTTATACTTCATTTGGTTCTTTATCCATATTCTTTTTTCTATATTCTTAATTTATTTTCATGATCAAGAACCTATTAATCATTAGAAAATTTGTATTTTTATTTTTTCATTACTATCCATAATAGGTGCTATGGATAGGAGATTAAAATGAATTATAGAATTTTACCTTTATTCATTTTATTATTCTTATCCAAAAAACTAAATATAGTTATAGATATGCTCTATTTATTACAGCTACATTCATTAATTCCTTTTATTATTTGAATAATGGCTATTATATTTTTATATTCATTTACTTTACTGCTGAAATACCTTGATACATGACCATGGTACTGAAAAATATAAAATTTACCATAAAATCATACAATGTAATCTAATTTATTGGTTAATATATTGTTACAAAAGGTTTATAATTTTTTTAAACCTCATAGATTTAATAATTATAGAAATTTTGTGTCTAATAATAGAAAAATATATCATTTTAATTCCTTAATTATTTATGATCAAATTTCATATACTATAGTAGGTTATTGTTATCACCTCCTTGATTTCAAATAGATTTTTTATGTAGAATATTATAGTCCTTTAATAAGACTCTTTACTATTTGAATTTATTTTTTATAATTGAATATGTTCTATAAGATATTTTTTTCATAATCTTCAACCTTTATTTTTTCCTATAAATTCTCAAAATTAGAATTATTTTCGGAATAATAATATTTCATCAAATACTTACATTTCTCCCTAAGTGTAGTTATGTTTGTTTAATGTTATTTATCGTTTTAAATTCATAATTTGTTTGTCAAAAAAGTTAGTCAATCATACCACATAGTTCCTTTATTTTATTAAACATTTTGTATTAGTTTATTCTAATATCACACCATCCATTATTAAACTATCATTTTCATTGTTCAAATATGTTATGAGAGAATATCTTCTTCCACTTCTACACACAATTTGATAAAATTTACCTTTCAAGGATTAAATTTCCTCTTATTGGTTTCACCAAAATCCTATGGATTCCTCACATGAATGGGTTATTTAATCCTTATAATATTCATGTGATATAAAATTTCCATTATCAAATTTACAAAGAGAATATTTTATATTAATGGATTAGGTATGTAAAATGAAATGTTTTTTTAAATGGATTTGTGCACTTAACTTCTTAAAATAATTTGTTTTTTTTTCGTTTTACGTTATTATATATTGAAATATTTATCATTATTTCCCACATTTTTCCTACCACATCAAATTTTTAAACAATCTCTAATTTATTCCATATTAATATTCATTGAATTAATATATTTTACACACAAAATATCAAAGGATCTATAAATAAATATTTATTATAAAAATTAATGATATATTAATAAAAATAATTATATAGAGATATCATTAAAATATTTTTGGTCCTTTAATTACAAAATCATTCATTGGGCATAGTCATATTAGAATATTGAATAAATTACATCATAAACTCCTTTAAAAAATAATTTATGAATAAAATCATCTATTTTTGGAAATATTACTCTTAGAACCACTAAAAACGGTTGTTTTAACATAGTATCTATATGTTTTAATAAAATACAAATGCATAAGTACTAATGACGAATCCCAATTCCAGAACCTTTGGTTATCATAGCACTATTTGAGAACAAATACAATGTCATGGGTTAATGAAGTTGTTATGATATTTGTAAAATTTAATTTCACTTACAAATAATTTATTTTAGGATCATTAAACAAATGTTATAGGAACATTTTTGACCTATTCTTTTAAAATCATCTAAACCACACACCAATAACAAGAAATAAACAATGAAAGGACATTAGGATTTTAAATCTCTCTCCTAAAAGGGATAATATATGGAGGGAAAACTAATGATGTGATAGTGTGTGAGGAAGGTAATAATAATAATTTTACTACTACAAGTATGTTTAAATTATCATTATTATATTGGGTGTCTCCCTCTTCATCCCTCAGTGATATGATTTTGTGTAAGAATATGGTGGTTAGAAAAAAAGAGGACCTCTTAAAGATCATCATTGATAACACAATCTCTTTTAACATCTTACTCATGTTTTATTAAAATTAATATACTTTAAATTAATCTTATAATTATTCAACACTAGAAAAAATAAGCTTTTTAAGAATGATGCTTTAGTTTGAATCTCACCACCTTGAATTTCACATTCACCTTCATCCTTGATACTGACATTTCAAAAAATGGATTTATCCTTTTAAAGATCTCATTCTTTTACCTATGATTACCATAGTGGAAATTCCCACCACTTCTTCATCATGACTTATTTGTCCAAAATATTTCATATGTGATTATTAAATAACCTATAATTTAGTATTATGTTCTTCTTATATAGAAACTAGATATTTCAATATAAATTGGCTCATGTACCTCTCTATCTCTTATCCTCTTTTTTTAGAGTATAATATGGAAATAAAATGTACCATCTCATCTTTTATTGACATTTATATTTAGTTAGTAAAAAACCATTCTTATAACTATTTCATAAAATATATATAAAAAATTTACTTGACTATATTAATTGAAAAAATGGATAGATAACACAGCAGTCCACTACAGTTCACTGTCCTCAAAACATGTCCCACATGTAAAAACAATACTTTTTAATATGTATAAATCCACTGATATGACTTATAAGATTGTTTATATGTAAATGTAGAATAATTTCCTTAATGTTATTTGATTTTTGTTTTACCAGGTTATCTATCATTGATATAAGTAAAAACAACTACCCACAGAATCCATTAATATCTTCATTTAAATATTAATTTAAATTTCTGAATACCACGACTTAATGATTATAATTTAAATTGCTATTTAAGTAATATATATAACCAGAAATGTCCCCTTTTTAAAACATTCAAATAATTTTTCATGAGAATTATGAAACACATTAAATGTTGAATCTCGTGTTGGTTATAACCTAATGTATTCTGATGTTGATAAAGTAGTGAACCATAAGAAATTTTCAAAGTGACCTTTATGAAATATATTATTATTCCTTAATATTGTGAACTCAATATTGTGTACAACTTTACAATGAACTATATGAAGATCTATTTAACTATATGATAGTCCAATAAAATGAAATAATCCCACGTTCAATAATCATTGTGAACTATTGTGACATAACCCATGTCTTGTGAAATATATTTTATTACATTAAATCATCAAATTTATGTTTATGTATCACATTTTTTTTATTCATTTTTTAACTGTATAATGGATGTTTACATTTTTTGATAAAGGGTGGTGTTACCTCAGTCTCAAGCATGAAAACTAGGATGTAAAATTATGACAAGAAGTAATATGTAATGTTATAGTTTTTAGGTGTGTTTATTAAAAAATCAGTATTACCCATGATTATAAAATCCAACATCATATCACCACTTGTCATGTAGTGTGATTTATTACTTTGAACACATTAGTAACCCTCTAAAACCCCCCTAGGGTCATACCATCCTGATATGTCATTATTCTTCCACACACAATGCCTCCCTCACTAATGCACCCCCACACAAACTCCCTACCCATTCCAACCCACATTGGTTTACATCCCAAACTAAACTACCACCATTGATCATTTCTATATTTGATCTTGTTCACTATCCCTAATGGATATATTCTTGGGTGGCCCATCCTTTGAGGTTTGGAAAAAATTTCATTAACTCTTTAATAAAATTAAATCTCTTTTATATTTAAATATTTTATCTTTTCCCAAGATATAAATACACACCTTCCAAATATTTACTTGCACTTAAAAACTCTTAATTCAACAATTGACTTATACAAAATGACATCCAATACCAAAATTTCCATTGTATTGGGTTCCTTCCCTGTAATATATTATCTCCCATATAGTGAATGTTTTATCTCTATGTGAGACCTCATGAAAATCTATGACATTATAGAACCATAAAAAATATCTTTTTTAAATCCATTCCACAATATATTTTTTCAAATATTCCAACTTAGTATCATGGTTGAAACTAAAGGAGATCATATATGTTTTAAATAATTCATTTACCAAATCCTTTCAAAAAACACAAAGAAATAATAGAATAATCATTATAAATTTATGAATGAATAAATACACATTTTAATATATATAATAAAATTATTAAAATAGGGAAAAAATCATAGTTCATCAATTATTGGAATCTATATACAGTCACCATCCAATATTTTTGATCAAAACTACTCAATCGCAATCTTTTCAACAGAATGGGGTGAAATTTATCCAAAACCGAAAATATAACTGTAATAGAAAAACCAATACCATTATATTGGGTGAACAGAATCTCTAGACAAATATAGACTTAGTTATGGAATAAAAAAAATTAAAATAAGATAAAAATACCATTGATGAAGTGATAAACTACTAACTTGATTGGTATTGGGGAATAATCCCATTGAATTAAAAATATGTGGGGAGAAACTAACTATATCAATATATAAGAAAAAAACGTTTTGAATAGAAAGTTAACGAAGGCCTTGTTGAGTCAAATTCTGTAGGAGAATAATTGTAATTCCACATTTTAAAATTAGATGATATTTCAACTAATTTATCAACATGGTTTCGGGAATAATGTTCTATAATTCTATAAGTAATGTTAATAAACCCCCATATATATGGGTAGACTCCATCATTTGTTTATATATTTTAGAAGTCTATATGGTAGCCACCAAGAACCATACATAATAGTACATCTGATAGTTTCCCCTAACTATGAAATTGTTGTGCCCCTTAATTTAACATTACATGTAACTCAACAAATATAAATGTATGTTTAAATATTTTAGAATTATGAATAATAGAAAATGGAATAATTTATTTATTAAACCATGTTCCAACCATTAACACACCTTAATAGAACTTCCTACCCCTTTTTGTGGATTATATGTATAGTTTTCAAAAACCATGAAATAAAAATTTACCCTTTTTTTTACATTCTTATTTCTAAATATTTAAATTGAATTTATCATTTTAATGACGATTTAAAATAAAACACACTAAATAATGAATATAAAATCTAGAAATAACATTGTGGTTGTCAAAAACAAGCTCTATTCCCCATTATAAGGAATTGACCTTAATATTTACATATTGAACTCTTTTGGAATTTAAGTTAACATTTGAGAACCAAATAAGGTTTAGAGTTATTAATATTTGGTAAAATTATCATACACAACAACTCAAATATTACAATGTAGGAACTTCTACACAACATACATTTTCTCACAAAATAAATCATTTTAAATTAAAACATTTTTTATTATCAAAATAATTTGTCACAATTTTCCCCATGATCTCATCATTGAATATATTCTCCCATAAATCAAATGAAAATTATTTTAAAATATTGTATGAGATAAAATCACAGTATGGGATATAAAAAGGATGGATTTTTTTCATAAATACATGAAAACCCATAGGAACACTTTTCATGAATAAAATAACATTTTACTAATAACGGTATATAAAATTCCATTAAAATATCATTTATTTTTCATTTTTAAAACAAATGATTCCCATTAAAACTCATTTTCAATCATATAATATTCTTGTTGGAACCTTTTGAAATCATCACATAGAACCGTTATAGGACCTTACAGATTGGAATAACCATATGACCCAATACAAATGTAATTATCTCAAGAATCCAATAATTATCCGATGCAATAATGAACTATTTGGGTGAAACTGACATTTATAATTTCCATGAACCACATCATGATATAAAATTATCAAATTTCATTTAAATAAACAAAAAATATTTTTACAGAAAACAATAAAAGATTATTATTGCAAATGAAATCCCCTTATCACATAGAAAAAAATTGAATCCTCAAAACAATTAATGAATTGCATTTTATTAACACCAAATATCAAGAGAATTGATGAAATCATGATATTAAATGTAAAATGAAAGTATATACTCCTTATAAAATAATAAATGTGCATAACATCAAGATATGATTCAATGAATGGAAATTGAGATGAATCACCTTACCATGAGCCTGATTCGACACGTATATCCTTTACACTACTAACTAAAAACAGTTAATTATTTACATTTTTGATAAAATTTTTCATTTTTATTATTCCTTTTAGATCACTTATTATCATTCTACAACAATTACTTAATTATTTGAGTTCACATTGGACATTTTGATGATATTTGGTTCATGAGTCCAAAATGAATTTGGTGTGACTCTTATAGAAAATGTAGTCATTACTCCATCATCTATATAAAAATAATCATAAATATTTATCATTTTTATTCATCAATTACTCTTTTAAATCTATAAATTAAAACATTATATGGAAAATGATGTATGCTACAATCACAAAGACAATAATCCATATGCACGCTTAAATAGAGTTTTCATATTTCAATGATCACTGAAGAAAGAAGGTAAGACTTATTTTATCTTTAAAAAATAAATATAATATAATTAATATGATATATATATTTTTAACATACTTATATATATCATCCCTGTGATGTGGTGATAAAAAAATGGATCACATCGCTTCATGAAGGTGATAGTTCCCTTGTATGTAAGAATGACATTATCATTTTGAGGTTAATTGAATGGTAAGAGCATAATTGATATATCATCCATTAATAATGATATATATTTCATGAATATAAGATATACTATATAATTCCATAATTATACCCAATTTTGAGAAATTATGATGGAACCAATTTATATTGATTCCCGAGGTGGAAGTTTGTCCTACACACAAACGATTAATTCTTTCCCCATATGATGGAAGTCATGATGAATATTCATCATTAAGAAAATATAATAAAATCTTATAATATTGAGGATACTAGAGTATTTATTCTAAATTGTTTGAATAGTATTTGAATTATGTGGATGAATAAATAGAATACAAACACTTAAAGAAAAAGGTAAATATTTTTTAGAAATCATTCATTTCTTAACACATTAAGATCATTAAGGATAGTGTTATTCCTAAACTAAAAACACTAAATTATGGAGAGGAAATATTATAAGTGATTGGAATAGGTCATGGTTGAACCAAATAGGTTTTTATGTGTAAATAAAATATAATAAGAGGTTCCCTTTTATATAATAGAAGAGGTGAACTATAAAAATTTATTAAAATATTAAATTAATATATATTACATATCTATACAAAAAGGTTAAAAATTTAGTTATTTCAAATATAGAATGATAATAGATATTTATCCATTCATCCAATGGAAATTATATATAATTGACTATCTTTTAATCATTATATTTCAGGTTTTAGCTATTATTAAACACATTTAACTTTTACTCTAAGAACATGTAATTTACACTTTCAGAGATAATATAATCATTAAATAATTAAAAATCACCATAAATAAATCATCTATGAAATTATAATCCTTATCCAAATTTTTTATCCACATTTTTTATTTTTAAATAAATTATATTTTTAATAAAAGAATTTTTTTATAATATCATTAATGTTAATTTTAACACTATTGAATATTTTTTATTTTAGAAAAAAATAAAAAAATTCATACCCTAACTTCTAAAACTTCGATAATATGTCAAATTTGTTTAGTAATTTCTTGGATGACCTTATTTATCTCAAATTATATTTATTTTACTTTTTTTTAAATCATTTATTTTATATTTTCTTTAATTAAAAAATTTATGCATCATCATTGTGGATGCTTTTGAGGTAATTATTTATTTTTTTTAAAATAAATTATGAATATAAATAGTTTATCATTAAAAATAATATTTATATTCAAATATATATTTGTAATAACTTTAGATTAAAAATGTTAAATTTATTAAATTCATTAGTATAAACATATGAGTTTTCAATAAGTTAAATATTATAATGTCATAATCTCATTATAGTGGCTTCAAAAGGTAATAATTTCATCCCATATATTATATCGGTTGATGATCACTCATCCTATGAAATTATAAAAAGTTTTATGGTAATTTTCTATTATTAATTATATTATTTCATCATTTAATTACTAATTTACACTCAGTCGTGTTAATAAAAAATAAGAATGTAACAATTAGTAATGTCCAAAAATAAATGGTGAATATTTTTATATTTTTGTCTCATTATTTAACATATGTAATATATTTATAAAATTTAATAACACGGAAGTGGATGAAATAAATTTATAATTAATCCCACGAATGTGAAGAAAAAATGTGTTTCAAAAGTAAATAAGGTCAAATGTTTGAAATGATTTTACATAGAATATAAATATGAAATATATTCCAATGAATTAAATTGGATTTAGTATTGTTTTATTCAAATAATTATACATCAAAACCAATAAAAATAGATGTTTACTACATTAATAAATTATATGAAAATGATGTTTTCAATTAAAATAATGTATATTTATCTTTTAAAAAAACATATAAAAAAACACAAAAAATTCAACCAAAATAAATTTTGACACTAATATTTCTAAAATAAAGTATAATTTATTCAATAAATTTATATTATTGTAAAAATATAGTTATAAAAAATATATTCCCTCAAAAGTCATAAATCTAATTTATTTATAAAAAAATAAAAATATTAAATGTAAACTAGGATGTATTCTTATATTTTTTTAACAAAAAATCTATTGTATGAATGTAAAAAACAATAAATGAGTGTAAGAATATTCTATCTTTAAATGGATTTTTAGATTCATCCTCCAATTTTTAATTCCCATCCTCACACTTTTATTCACATATTAAATAAGTGGGGATATCTTTCCTTTGTAAGATTTTTATATTCCCAGGTTTCCTCTTAAACCGTATGGTTTTTTCATAAATTTATAAACTTGTGAATAACCTTATCTCATAACACATTATCTCTTTGGTCAAAAACCTATTCCACATATTCCTATTTAAAAATACTCTGTTCCAAATAAAAAACATCAGGGATCAAAACATGTGATAAATTTGGTAAATATTTTATTTACATTAATACGTGAAATATGTAATATACTAGGGATTAACTTGGATAAAAATACACTCATTAATAAATTTATCTAAATTTCACTAGAATGTTATTGAGTCTAATGATTTATGTACCTAGTTTCCCCTTCTTAGAAAAAATACATCACTACTTTCCTTGGAGAAATTTTAAAATGACACAATCACCTACCTTGAAAGATGGATCCTTACTTTGGTTATCCTCATAACATTCATGCCTAATTTGAGATATTCTCATGTTTCACTGAATGAGCTGATATTTCTGTACTATTTCATCTACCAACTATGTTCCCATCAATTTCCATTCTCTAATATCATCTTATAAGCAATATTATTTGAAATTTATTGGAAATTTTTTTGGTTAAACATTAATTTTGATATACATACATTACAATGTGGGTTTTTATAATTCATCATAAATCAATCCAAACCTACACTCCATGATCAAGTAAAAAAAATACATAGTTTATAAATTGTATTTTATTACAAGTTATTTAACTATATAATAATATATATTTATTTTACATAACTTCTATAATTTTAACTACTCATATAAAAATTCACACAATATTAAAACCTAAATATTGTCTATCTTTTGATAATAACTATGTAATAATTTTACTAGAAACAAATCTACTAAAATTCCAACAACAATTTCCAAGAAAAATTTTCATCTTGATATTTCATATATAATACATTTTTTAGTTACTAATTAATGGAAACATATAAATGTTGTAATCTCAGATGATATATACGGGTAAGGATAATACATAATGATGAAAATAAGTGATCCAAATTTGAAAATTGTGTTCTGAGAACATATCCAAAGAGTGTGGACCAAAAAATAAGATAATTATATCGAATATGAAATATATTTAAAAAATGTTCATATACTAATAAATGTTTTATTAAAAATAATACATGATCCATAGGGGTGAAAAAAATGAATAAATAATGATAAAAACAATCCTTAGAATAGGGTATATACATAAACATGTTAAATCATATCATTGTGAAGATGCTTATCTGAAATCTTGTACACATATAATATTTTGAAAAATGGTATTCATAATCATTTCAATAAAAAACATATCAACAATGTTTTCTTGATTATTTTCCCTGAAACATATTTTTAATAATGTTACTCACAATTATTTCCTCAAAATAACAAGTGAAAAATCTATCTATAATCATGTCCACACAAAATATTTTAAAAAAAGATATCTACAATCACGCACATGGAAAATTTTGTGAAAACGATTACACATAATCATGTCAACCCAACAAACATTTCAATAAAGATAACATAAATAATTTCTATAAAAAATATTGTGTATACATCATCTGATAATAATTTCCAAACAAAAAATTAGGAATAATCATATATACGACTATTTATATTCATAATTTTTTGAATAAATCTACCCACAATCATGTCCACACATCTATATTGTGAACAAAGATACCTTCAGGCCTACCCACATAGAAACATCAATAGCTAATGACTTATAAATCATTACAAAATTCATTATAGGGATATAAAATACCCTCCCATAATATAAAAATAAACCATACATTTGTGTTCCAAAATTACATTAAAACATTCCTTATTTCTAAAATTCATAATTATCCCATGATAAAGAAACATGTTTCAAGAAGACATTACCCCGTTATAGGTCATTCAAAAACAATATGGCTAATAGTGTCAATAAAGACTAACCCTAGTGGAGAATAGAAAATATTAACAGATATTGGTATATATGAAAAATACAATTATATAATCCTTATAAAATTGATTTCAAAAATATAATAAAAATCCATTACATTTAATAGCCATTTTTGAAAATAAATAATTTTTAAAACATTGTGAAATGAAATCACGTTCATAAAAACATTAAAATGTGGAGGGTAAGAATCTAAAATAGAATATAAAATTATTATGTGAAATTATTTGTATTATTATTTATTAAAAAAATTCCTTTCAAACTTTTGTATGGAAAGTAAAAGATAATAAAAAATGAAGGGATATGTAACTTTTAAATAATATATTCAAGAATATGAAATGGATTATTTTTTAGAAAGTATTATCAAAGGAAAATATCAATAAAATGATGATAAAATTACATAATTTAAGAAAAGATAAACCAGTGGGGTAACAATTAAATCTATAATACTAGTATGAGATACCTTTTATCTATTTGAAACAATCATAAGGAAACTCGTGTCAGTTAAAAGAATAATAAATCATGCATTATAAAATCGGAAAATAAAATAATAATGATCATATGGGATAACATGTATTTTGATTTCAAATAATAAATGAAAATATTTTTCAGTGAAATAATATTTATATGGAAGAGAAACAGAAAATATAAAGGATTAAAATTATTCAAATAAAATTTCATAGTTTTCTAGTGAATGAAATCTATCAATGAATAATATTTTTACATGAAATAAAAAATTACAAATTAATGATGGAGTAAATATAATATAATAGGGTAATATTAAAATGTTAATCATTTATATAAAAATGAGTTTTAGGAGAAGATATTACAACTCAGTAAAATATAATTATGTTTAAAAAAACCCTAATATAAGTTGAAATTTTCGAATAAGAAACAATTGAAAGAGAGAAAATTTGATAAAAAATAAAATACCATGAAAATACATTTAATAATGATTTAATGTTCCAAGAGTTAGTTTATATAACTTATATGTAAATATATTAGTATATTATAAGGGAATTTTTTAGAATGAAAATTTGAGAAGAAAAATTATTTTCATTACTCCTGATTTCCTAAAAATATATTTAATCTCATGTATAATAAATATAATAATATTTATCATTTAATTTAAAACATTATTTTTGTCTGTTACATATTATAATATTTAATTTAATCATTTTCTACATATATATTACATAGTTATTGTTTATTTTCCTCAAAATATGATATTAATTTTGAATGTTTCATATAGTTATTATAATTGAAATGTTGAACCTAATTATTTGATGTGATTTTCATCATTATTATAATAGGCAAGGTACTATAATATATTATACATGAAGAATTACAAATTTCAAAGTTTCATAGAGGTGGGTTTTTAGTATGGTTCTCCATGATGAAATCTATGATGAATATGTTATAATAATATTAACTATAATGAGAGTTTATTTTTCATTTAGTTTTATACTAAAATTACCATTATAAAAATCCAAAAAATTTATTATTAATAATATCAGGTATATAAATTATTAATGTATTGGTACTCATTCTTTTTAGAAATGGTGATTGAGTGTGTCATCATTTAGAATGTGGATGAAATGACCCAAACCACAACATTTAATGCCACTGAACGAGTCAGCGTATAAAGTTATATAACAGTTACATTTAATTCATAGAAAAATAATAATTTTAATATAAAACAACTATAGTGGATAATTGGACATTAGAAGGGATATGTTGGGAAATTAAATTAAAATAATGAATATGAACGCCTCACCTACTCTCATGAAATCCCTCCTTCGTATGATGGATTCTCTCAGAATGAAGGTATTCAACATCATTTTGGTGACTAGGATCTTCCTGAAATAGAAAAGGGATCTATTAGAGGGAAAATAGACCATTATTTAGTATTTATTGTAATGGTAATAATGGTTTGGATTATGTATAGGACATCTCAAATTATATATGAATATGAGTGTAATTTTTTTGAAAATTAATATAGTTGAAGGGTATGGGTGGAAACACTTAGGGGTTTGGAAATATAAGTGAGTAAGTGTTGGAGAAAAATTTAGGTATAACATCATATAAAATAAACGACCTCTATAATTAATTAATAGACTAAATATTTAAGAAAATTTGATCTGTGTTAATTTATATATTTTTACCCCAATTTACCTTGTTTAATTATATATCATGTTAATTGTTATTTTTAACTAAGAATATAATGTGGTCCTTCTTACCCAATTTCTTCTTGTAAAAAAAATGTTTTAATCCATTGAATATAATAAAATTTTGATATATGTGATGTTTTACTTTTAAATGGAAATAGAAAATTATATAGGAAAAAATATTTTGGTAAAAAATGAATTTTAAAAAATTAATTGTTTTGACCAAGGAATTTCATAAATAGATATTACATCATTTTTGTTGAATTTTTATTTCATCACATAACTATATATCTGAGAACCACAATAGATTAGCTCATTTAGAAACATAGATACATATGATCTAGACCGTAAGTGAGAAACACTGTCATCAGTTATGTTTTTCATAACAAGAACCCTTATTAGACATATTATATATAACACATATCATCATAACCAAGGGAAATGAAATACATGAAAGGGTGATCTCAAAAGCATAATAAGGGTAAAAACTGAAGATTCATAACCATAAAATGAGATTAAGCGCCTACGAACATGATCAAAAAATTACAACACCACACCCCTAAGATAAAATACCATAATCATGATTCATCGAATAAAATATTTTGTTCATAAGACATAAATCATAAGGGATTCAAAACACATGATTCATAATAATAAAACATTGACATAAGACATGAATTTGTGGAATAAATTTAATAATATAAAGTATTAATGAAAGGATTTCTATCAAGATGTACATAACATGTTATAGTGGGCATAACAACCAGTGTACTGAATTTGGGCTTCAATTTACCACCAGCACACCCTCTTTTATGGGCTTGGGCTAACCACCTATTCCCCCTCTTTTTTGGAGTTGGGAAGAAAACCTGTGAACCCTCATATTTGGGCTTTGGCTAACCACCTAAACATCCTTCTATTTTGGGTTCGGATGACCACCCATGATACCTCATTTATGGGGATGGGAAGAAAACATGTATACACTCATCTTGGGGCTTATTCTAAATGCATGTGTTCCATCATGTTTGTGCTCTGGGTAAACAAATGTATACCATCATCATTCGACATGGGGTAAATACCAGTGTAACCTATAAGGTTATATAGAATTAATCATTACACAGTGCATTAATGTTCTATTTAAGAACACCCATCATGTAATCTATAATTTTCTCATCTAGTTCTATTTTCCCTCCCCATCATATAACTTGTAACAGGTTTACACATCGCTATATGGGCCTCCATATTGTATAACATATATCCAATAACCAAAATATAGATAAATTTAAAATGATACATCATTTCATTATAAAATAATCCTTGATATATTCATTATTATTTAATAACCGGATTACCCCATAGAAAATAAATGGTTTTCATGTAAATATATTTGTTACATTATTAACATGGGGAATGAAAATGGGTTTTATAAGCCATATGACATCAAAACAGGTAAAATTCACAAAAAGAATATAATTCATATCCTAGAATCATATTCCCCATAAGCCATTGCTATAATAAATGATATGAATAATAGATGGAAAATAATTTTAAATGGATAATTTAAATCATTTATGGACAAAAATAACATTTCCTATTTGAAAAATGATTTTAAAACAAAAAATATTTTAAAATCATTTTTTGTTGAAAATAACCATGAAAATTTAAAAAGGAGTCTTTGAAAATATTTAAAAAAACTTTTTAAATGTGGAACTTATGAAATCCATTTCCTATGGGAATATTATAAAAAACGTATAAATTAATCTCTAATAAAGGGAGTGGTCATGATGGAATATAATTCTATACATTATGTATGTGTAAAAAAAGTATTATATTCACATTATGGGTAGAACATAGAAAATACTTTATTGGAAAATGAAAAGAAGATTATTCTTAAATAGATTTTCTAAAAAAGAAAAAAATGGGTAAAATTGTATTTTATAGAAATCATAGTATAATAGAAGATCATATTTGAATGTTTTTTTAGAGATATTGTTTTGGATGAAAACATATTTGTCACCGAAGGGGGATAAAAAGTCATATTTTAATAATTTTTTTTAATTATCAGATGTAAATAAGAGTGCTAAAATTGTACCTTTAAATGGAGATATATTTAATATCTAGAGGTTAATATTATTCATGATAATTATTGAGAGGTTGTTAATATTACTTCTTCAATATAAGCAGAATCATAAACAAACTATATAAATGATAATATTATGTCATAAAATTATTCCCACATTGGTAAAATAGATTTCTAAGGGTCATAATGGAATAATATATTATAGAACTAAAAATTTCATGGTGTAAGATCAATTCATAATATTAAATATTAATGTAACTTGATAGACACAGCATGGAATAATATAAGTTCTTATCATAACTCATGTCTCTTTGAAGGATAATTGAGAAAATGTCCTTTATCAATTTGGTATCATTTGAACTGTTACCCACATAAAAGAGAGATACTAAAATGGTTATTTAAATACCAATAATTCAAATTATAATAATTATAAGATACATCCATGTGGAATACACACACCACATACCTGAAGTAGTTGGTGAACACGACTTGTGTCTCACAAAAATTATAAGTGAGATAAAAATAAATTACTACTAGAGTAACTATTGAATCATGATATAAATGAAATTATATAATAATTTAAAAAATGTTATATATTGAAATAAATTATATTCATGATATAAATGTCATAGGGAATTATATTTACCATATAAAATAATTATGTGGGTAATATGACATTAGTGTCATCGAAATAAAACTAAGACTAGAAATCCTCTTTCCATTACTCTTGAATGATATCGAACTCATTAAAATCAAAATAATATAAATTTAATTTTATTACACACATATTATTTAATAATTCTTATATATTATATAATATTTTTTTGTATATTTATTACACTTTTATTATCAATATCATGTTAACGTTACGTTTAGAGTAAGAACCGTTGTGTTTTTCATATATGTGTTGACTTGTTATTTTTTCTAATATGATATTGATCATGATTTCCTAATTATAAGAATGTAATTAATGATATAAATAACATTTATATTCAGTATATATGAATTTATAATATTATATAAATACATATGTAGAAAATGAAATACTTTGTTCACGGAGACGGTAGGCTGTAGATATAGATAAATGATGATCCCATTTTCATGTTGTATTGAAATAAAGACATGTAAATGACATATGTGTATATTATCATTATTATAAAAAATATATATTATGTATATATCAAATTTATTTTAAATCAATCCTTAATATATTCTATGTAATGCATGAATGAATCACATCGCATCATGGGGAGGTAGTCTATCATACACATAAACAATGATATTATATTCCCAAAAATTGGAATGAATGAAGATATAGGTAATTTAAAAATTTCCAATTTTTAATAAAATCATAAATAAGCTAGGTATAATATATAAATTTTATATAAATCAATATTCCAAACCTTTAATGGTAGTAATGGAAAAACGATTGACAATGGTTAGGGATATGGTTGTCCGTCGTATAAACAATCAATGATTTCAGATCCCATTTGATGGAAGTTTCTGGGGGTATTAGAGAGAATAAATAACATAAAAAATCTCATTATATTTGAGAAAATTATATTAATATATAATAATTATATTATAAAATTTAAGGGGTTTTAGAAATAAATAAATTAGTAACAATGACTCTTTCATGTAACATCTTTTCCATGTATCTCCTTTTGGTTTTCATAGAAGGACTTCTTTGGTTGGATATCTATACAAAATTGAACTTATATTTTTTGAGTATATATGTTTATATTTTAATTCTTTAGGACTTGGTTTATCTAATTTGTTTTTAATGTCGGATTTGAGGGGAAGATAAATTGTCCTTCTATAAGTGTCGGAGAGAACACACTTAGTATTTTTGAAAATAATTTATACTATAAATGTTCTTAAAAAGGATTAAATAATTATTTTAAATCTAGAAATGAATATATATGGGCCTAATTGGGCAACAAAAAGTGATTTTGGAAATTTTTTTGTGTCATTTTCACCTTATTTTCTATGTTTGACCACTAAGTAAACTTGTGTTTACCTAAATCACTATAATCAATTTAAACTGTTTTCACTAATCATTATTCACAAAAACAATTATTGAACTGATTATAAATAATAAATTATCATTATTTATAATATGAAATCCTTTTCTAAAATTTTAGTTAATATAAATGTATAATAAAATTTAAATTTTATCCCATAGACAAGATGAGAAAGTTGGTTTTCAAAGTGAAAATGTTCAAACTATTACTATGTTTTTATATCCAATATTAATATTCATTTTATTAAAATTAAATATATTATATCAATATCCATAATATGTTTATAATTATACATTAAATACAACATAAAATATAAATTTAAAATATAAATAATTTAATCAAAAAACTAATTTTCAATTAAAATTCAATATTTTCTACTATTCAGCAAAAAATGTTTCTTTTCAAGAAAATATCAAATAATAAATATAAGATAATTCTAAATTTACAAGTTAACAAATTAATTTATTTTTCAGGTAGAATTTATTATAAGTTCAAAAATTATTTCTCAAATAATAATACCATTAAAAAGATGTAAATCTTCCATTTAGAAAAATACATTTTTTGGTCACAAAATTGGATTTATTCTAGTCTTTCAACTTGACGACATAAAATAAGAGAATTATATAATTTGTAACATATAAATTTAATTAAAATAATTTATATGTATTGGTTTTTTAATGTATTCAGATAAAAATTGTTTGTTCATTGAAAATTAATTAATCAAAAAATTAATTTATTAATTTTAATATAGTACATACATTCAAATTTTATTATTTAGTCACAAAAACAATCAGTTTGTAATCATAAATAAATCATATTTGAATAATTTAGTTAAACCATTTAGTACATTATATTCCATAGTCTGTGTTATTAAAATAAAAATATTTTAATTATATGCAACAGTTAATATACACTAAGTGTTTCATGTAATTCTAGATAATATAATTTTTGTGTGTAACACATTCTAAACCTAGTATTGGGTGTAATATAAGAATTTATTTTGAGTGTACAAAAAAAATTTAAAAAAATTATTTCATGTAGTGAAATCATTACTCGATGTTTCATATGAATCATGCATAACATGGTGTGGCATTCAATGCAAGACAGAAAAGTATTTGAATTTATTCAATATAATAATAATCCTTAAAAACATAGGGTTTCACATTCTACCACCAAACAATAATTTTCTCCCTAAAAAATCAACTGGTTCATGAAATTTTCAATATTTTAAACTTCCTTTCATAGAAACCAACATCGTAAAAATGAATACTAAAGCTGAATTAAAAAAATGGATTGTTGGAAACTGAACAGTTTCCCAAAGTAACTCATAAATATGATTCTACACTAGTGAGCATAGGTGGGAAGAGATTTTTTTGGCCTAGAATAAAATTGAAAATAATTTCAAATAGTTTAAAAGATCGCTGATCCTTAGAAATTGGGTGATCTATAGGATGTTAATGAATACAAAACTGTAACAGACATATTTATGAAAAGGTCATTGAGATCTTAAAAACGATGATAAATGGTATAAATTTTATTTTTATATCTATTTCCAAATGATGATGAATTTTTAGAAGAATATATACTTACATTCATTCCATTGTATATGAAAAATGACACAATTTGGGTACTCCATGACCTATTTCTACCTCATATCTTACTCTACGAAATGATAGTGAATTTGTAATTCCTGAATGACAAACATATCATGATATCAATAAATAGGATGATATGTAATTTTATGTATCTTTATTTATCATCACAAAAAAAATGGTTAGCATTGGTTATCTAATGAGCATAAATCATCATATTGTAAAAATATAATCTCTAAAATGGAGTTTAATGTTAAAATAATACTTTTAATAATTGGTTAAACTTTTCACCCCTCCGATATGTGGAAATCAAAAAATTTAGAAAAAAGGTCAAAAAATTTCAAAAAATCAATTTAACATGATCCCCTATATAGCATAAAGTATATATTGATTTTCAATGATCAAATATGTGAATAAATTAATCAGGAATTCTTCTGAAGCATGGTAATAACCAAAATTACCAAAAATGTATCTTAAAATAACATTAATCTTGATATATTACCATCACATAAAACCTAGAGAGGGGGTTTGTAATAATTTGAACAAAATATCAACCATAACATCAAAAACCCAATAACTGAATCCATTAAAATAGTGGTAATTTAATATCATGTCAAATAAACTGTTATATGTTAGTTAACCATTTATTCCTTATATAGACTATTATATTATACAAAAACATTCAACTGAAGCCCGATTTTATCCATATAATGATATAATATTTCATTTCAATATCCTATAATCCTTTAGGACAATAATAAAAAATTTCACTAAAGGATTAACAATAAGATTTCTACATGGGGTTCATTCATAAAAATAAAACAAGAAATTCCCTATTAGAAAGGGTAGGATATTTTTTCCATATTAATCATGGTTCAATTTATCCATTATGGTGGAATAAGATTTCCCATTTCCTTTATTCAATAGAGGTGTATTTTCCTTATCATCCTAATTAGTATCAAGATTAGAGATCTTCTTATCATAATGCACAAACTCTATGGAATCGAAATAGTGAATTGTGGGAGGTTTATTCAGAAATGATATCTCATTATTCTTATCCATTAATAAATTTATTTGTCACTACATTATTCTTCCACTAGATGAAATTAATTTTCAAAAATTAATGATTTACTTTCCCATTTTAGTAAATTCTCTCCATTTTTTTTATCAAAACATTTAGTATAATGAAAATATCATCTTTATCTCTCAATAGTTCTAAAATATTCCTTCAAATTTAATTTTTTTCTTCTTTTTAGATTCATGAGATTGATACATAAGTCTAAGTATATTTCCACTTATATCACATGAAACACTATATTTATAATGAATGATATTCATTATAGATAACACCATTTAGATATTTGTTTTTATTCCAAAGATGAATAAGTCAATATTACTTTCAGGATTATTGATAATACCCAATGAGTACCTTGGATGGCTTATAAAATAAAATTTATACTCACGAACAAATCATCATCTTTCTGCATATGCTCTGGGAATTACATTAATATATTCATAGGTAGAATACATTGAAATTATTTATTAAAAAATAACATCATGAACTCATACCAATGCATGTAGTTATTTTCATATGGATTCCTAAAATTCCTGATAATATTCCATTATTGATCTACCTCACCTTTTAAATGGTAGATATCTAATGTGAACATGCCATGATCTAATCAGTATAGAATAAAAAATAAATTTTTAATGTTAGTAACCCATTTTTCATCAACTAATAGAAAAAAATTAATGAAGTTTGGAATTGAATCATGAAGGTGTCAATAGAGAATTATTTCATCCATTGATCATGAGGATATTTACCAATTTCATTACTTGAAGATGTTGTCTGAGAAAATAACCAAGGTTCTTCATTTCATGTACTATATCAATAGGTATTTATTATAGAAATCATTGTATTTCCATTTCATTCCCCATTCGCACAATTACTTTACGTTCAAGCAGGTGACTAAAACCAAAAACATAGTGTTAGAAATAAAAATCATACTGAGGAACCATATAATCCGGAAAAATCACATATAGGATACATAAATAAATATGCATTATTCTTTTATCTATAAAATTGTTGGTTTATCCTAGGTTATTCCTATTCAGCATATATTTAAATACTCATTGATTTTTTGTAATGTATTTTTAAATTCCCAAACTGTGTCCCTTGGTAGTGTCAAACCTGATGTATATCTTGCCATATTGTCATATAATTGTGTTTGACCGAGTCCGGGTCAATATGAAGTTTTCGAGGTAATTTATCCTTACTATATGTGATCTAGATCCACATCCACTAGTAGTATATATAATGAGATTTATTTCTGGGAAAAAACTCACTCTATCTTATAAAAATATTCAAAAACAAGTCCATGTACTTCAATTCATTCTTAGACACATCCATAGACATATAAAAAAGGATATCTCTTCAGTTTTCTTATACTAGTTACCAAGGGCCAAATAAACCATTTCTTTGATTCAAACTCTATCATAATATATTTTCATACATTTATATTATATCATTTTGTGGAATGTGTATTTTATTACATCACTACAGGCCCGAAATCCACAATAGTTTACATCCTTCGGAAACATGGAATCAAGTACACTAGACCCTAAGTGATCTATGTCATCTCCCTCTATATAAATCACAGCTATAAGACTTATTAGAAATATCATACATAATACATATCCTCATTACCTGGAGAAACGAAACATAATATTGGGAGTTTTCATATAATAAATTATTTAAAAAGGAATATATTCAAGCATGATATAAAAATTTGGGTTTGAGAACATGTGCAAAAAATTTAAAAACCATACTATTAATATTAGAGATCATAATAATGAATCATGGCATAATGTCCAGAAGTTCATAATTCATGGAAATCAAAGAATATGATCCAGGATAGTATAAATATTCCATAGGAAAGGAATTTTTGGCATAAATTTATTCATATAAAATCTTATTTCATGTGTCCCACCAATATTTTTTTGAACATTTTAGGATACGGATAATAACATGTGTAAATTTTTTTGGCTTGGGTTAACCACCAGGGCACCCATTTTCTTAGGATTGGCTTGACCACCCATTCACCCTGAATTTTGGGCTTGGGATGACTACCCATGAACCCTCATCTTTAGGCTTGGGTTGACTACCTATGTACCATCCTTTTTAGGATTTAGCTGACCTCCTATGAACCCTAATATTTGAACATGGGATAAATACTAGTATAACCTCATAGTTCATCATGTTCTAAACTCCCTTGTACCCTCATCAATTTTCATAGGATAAACACCTGTGTAATATCATTTTTCGGTAGGGGAAACACCGACATTCCATCATATATGGGAAATGGAAAAATACGTGGGTTACCTTAGATAACATATAGCATTTATCATTAACCAATGCATTGAAGAGGTATATACGAACTCCCATCATGTATGTTATAATGTGCTCGCGTAGTGAAATCTGGGGAACCCCCATCATATAATCTATAATGGGAATATGAGACACTATTCGGGCCACCCTATCATATACTCTATGTACAAGAACCACAACATGAATATAGTATAATTTGAATGCACAACATCATGAAAAATCATTTAAGTAATCTGATTTATTTCATCCCTTTTAACCTATAGATGATATATGGGGTTATTGTGAAAACATTTGAAATAATATTAAGATGTAGAAAATAAACTAGTTTCATAGGAACCACTCTATCGGATAATAAACCATTCAGTGAAATAATATGAATTGTATCCTCACATCATATCCCATGTAAGGTATATGCAACACCAAAAAATTTTATATTAGATAGACGATAATTTTTGAATTATAATTAAATTTTTTTTTATGGAAAATATCTTTTTCACTTTGAAAAATGAATTTAGGAAGAAAATTCATTTTGAAATAATTTTTATTTCAATGTATCTTTTAAAAATTATAATGGAATAAATGAAAATTAATTACATTTGTTTATTAAATAACATTTTTAAATCCTCTTTTATTGAAAATAAAATTTATAACATATTTGGGAAACTAAAATGAATGGACTGTTCATGAGAGTAGATAATTTCATACACCTCATATATGTAAATACAATGATTCCATTGACATTGTTGGTAGAAGTGAAAAGAAACATCATATGAAAACGACAAAAAAATTCTTTTAAAACCATTATCTAAATTGTTAAAACATGGGTAAGGGTCTATTTTTATAAAATTCATAGGTATATATTTTTTTAAATGATGGGTTTGGATGAAAAATGATTACAAATTAAAGAGGAAAATAAAGGCATATTTTCTTAAAAATATTTTCCTTGTTAACATAATTAACTAATAATATTAAAATATTCCATTACATGTAGATATCCTTAATAACTGTAGGATAATAAATCCAAGATAATTTTTGATATGTGTATCTAATTATTTCATCAATTTATGAATAATCATATAAAATCCTAATAAAATCTGAGATTATAATGAAAAATTATTTCCACTATGGTAACCATGAATCAAATTATAAATTCATGAATAAGTTAAAATGGTACTTAAAAAATAACGAGGTTATATAAATTAATGAAATTAGATGTATAATTTTATGTAGATACACTTCTTTAATGAATGTAGGTGCATATCATAACATACATATCAATTAATAACAATTGAGACAATTTTTTTTTCTGGTTTGGTAATTTTTAACTATAACCCCCAGGAAAGAGATATAAAAATAGATTTCTAAATTAAAATAATTATAATAATAATTATCATTAAATATATCTATTGTCAGTATACACACCACATACAATAAATATGTGGTGAACATGGCTTGGGTCTTAGTGAAAATAAATGTGAGACAAAAAACTCTTACTAAATGAGTATCATAAAAATCATTTAATTGTTCAATGAATAAAATCAGTTAATAAATTTTATATTTTGAAATAGACGAGATTAATTATATAAAACATAATAGTGTGTATATACACCACTTGAAAAAAAACTAGTGGTGAATATGGCATAATTCTGGTAGAAATAAAACTACGATTTTAAATCCCCTTACCTTAAGACAAGACTTCAGAAACACTCATTAAAAACTATTATATAATAGTTATAAGTTCATTATAAATCTATTAAAGAATAATAATTATATATTATATCATTTTTTTCTTATTACCTTTTATTACCCCTTTATTGTAATTTCATTTATAATGTTCTCTTTTGGGTAATAACTGCTTTGTCTTTTATATATATTTTCACTTGTAAATTCTGGTCTTGTTAATTTGATCTGGATTTACTAATATATTGATTTAAACCATTTTATTAAAATAATATATAATCTGTATATTTGTATTTTTAATAATATATAACATATTAAAATAGGAAATAAATTACACCATTAAAGGAAATGGTAAGCCGTACATTATCTACATTATGGATTCAATTTTCAGGTCATATTGAATAAAAGAAAAAAAATGATATATATATATATATTATCATTACAGAAGATTTTTTTATATATTTTAAATATGTACATAAAAATAAACATTTATACATTCCCTATAATGTGTTAATGAATCGAATCGCTTCACGAGGCGGTAGTCTGTTGTACACAAGAATATTGTTATCGTCTTATCACAAAATAGATAAGAATGAAGCTATGTTTAATATAACATTTTAATAACAATAATAATATGATAATGATCAAAAAAATATATAAATATTATTTCAATCATTATTCCCAACCATGAATTGTGGTAAAAGAAAAATGAACCTCATTTGCTCGCGAGGAGATAGTCTTCCATACGCATGAATGATGATTTTGTAAACCATTTTATGGAAGTGTGTACAGTTATAGGTCATAACATTAAAATGAAGAACATATAATTATATTTAAGATACCTAGGATGTTATATAATTATCATATAAAAATAATTTAATTGGTATAATGAAGAAAATAAACAAAAATATTTGTCGATGCACATTACCTCTTTCATATGTATTCCCATTTGGGCACATGAGACTTAGCCTAGTGGGTGAGGACTCTCTATATGCATCCAGGAGACTCGATATCAAATCCAGGTAGATGCATAATTTCTTACAACTATAGTAGTACTATAGAAGATACTGTAGTAGGTACTGTTTGGCGCACTAGCACTCAGGACTACTCCATTGATTGGGCCATCGGGCCACCGATTTGAACCCCAGGTACATTAAGGCCTTTGAGCCTCCCAGGCCTTTGGGTTAGTTAGTCCATAAGGCCACCTTAAGGCCTTTATACCCCCTTAAGTGCAGATGACAACTATACAACCTTCAAGGAACAATCTCTAGAAGGAGGATAAACAAGGAAATTTCACCATAGTAGGTGTTAAATGGATTGCAAGAATGAGAGAGTATGACACCTACCATTAAGACAAGCCTATGCAGGAAAGCCTATCTGAACTGCCATGTGAAGGTGGAGATCTAATTTCAATATGAAGATGCAGGGGTGGGGCAGTTCCATGTAGTTAGTCTGGGTTTTATGTAAAGCTTGAAACCTACGGGTAATGAATTCATCTATGGCCTACAGGTCATATAATGTTTACGCCTATAGTCTTTGTAAGGGATTCACCTCATCCCTTTAAAGGTGTATTATCAAAATCAATACAAAAAATGAAGGCCTTAGGGCCATTTTAGGTGGATTTATTTCTTTTTGGTGACAACCAAAGGACATCCATGGATAGATTTTTGCTCAAAATAACATTTATAGGTCTAGTATAGAAACTTTGGAAATTTATTTTGGGGGCTTTGGGATAGGATGAACCAATTGGTTTTCATATTTTGATGATAAGGGAAGTGGTGGTGGCCTTTCATAAGTGGGGGATATGAGACACTTGGAATTTTTAAAAATAAAGTTAGGTGAACCAATGTTTTTATCAAAACAATGATTCAATAAAGAACCCAATACTATAAAATAATTTTTAGTTTCTAAATATTTCCATTAAATGGATGTTAAAAAAGTTTTGTTTCATTTCCAATCCTTATATTCTATTTTTAACCACTACGTAAAATTTTTTTTACGATAGTAATTTTAAATAATTTCTACCATTTTCACTCATAATTATGGTCAAAAATGAAATTAGATTTATTAGAGGTTAGAAATTATTATTATTAAAATTATTAAATTTATTTATCTAAATTAAATTGTCATAAGATTCAAAAACATTTAAATTTATTCATTCTAACATTCTAAAAGGTGTTGTTTTAATGTCAAAATGTTTTAAAGTATACTATGGTTTTGTATCCATATTCAAATTGAAATTAAATCCAATTTCAAAAAATAGATAAATTACTGTATTATTGATCTTAATATACTTCCAAATCCAATTATTTATATAATTTTCTTATATAAAATATTAAAAAATGGGTGTTTTATATTAAAATTCTACATTTATCACTACTCATAAAAAAATCCATATTTTAAAAAATATAACTAAAAATAACCCTAATATTATTTTAATATTGCAAATTCAAAAATTAATTTTCTTCTTGAAATATATTTTATAAAAGTGGTGAGTAACATTTTCAAAATATGTGTTCCATTCAAAGGATGTATAACTACCTTTTAGATAAAACATATTTTATGTTCAAATTGTAATTTATTCTTATATATTGCCAAGAAAAAACATGCTATGAGTTTTAAATATTTTTTTAAAATATTACAGTTAAATAATTCATAATTTTTTATTTTATTTTATTGAGATAATACTTATCTTTGAATTTGAAAAATATTTCATTTGAAATGGAATTTCAATATTTTAAAATTGTTCTTACTTTTATTTCTAATCAATTTGTTCTGAAATAATTAAATTTATAAACATGAATACACCTTATTTTAATAATTTAGTGAAGCGTTTTAATACCCACCATTATTGTGGCTTGGTGACAACCATTATAAATTTATTTAAATATTTTACTTTTTTCATAAACTAATTTATTTTTTTAATGCAATATATACTTACTGTTGCATGTCACGCAATAAAAACATGGTATTTCATGATAAAACAGAAAAAACCATTTTTTGTACCAAGATATAAACTCTACATTACATGGAGATAAATCATAAGCTGGGGTCCCATATAAATCAATCATAACATTGTATAGCATTCAATTATTTCCTTTAATGAATTTTAATTTATTACAAAAAATAATTCATAAAAACCAGGGGAGTAACGTTATGTATTCTTATTCTAATTTTCTATCAACTAATAATAAAAATATTATTAATTTATTTTATCATATATATAAATAATAATTTTGTGTAACAATTTTAGGGATATAAGTTAAATTTATTTATGTAAAAATATCATAGTTATTATAAAAAATATTTGAAAATAACCATTTTCCCTTAGTGTGATAACTAAAATTTATCTCAGTAATATATTTTTATTGTAAAAAATAAAATAGTACATATTAACTATGTTTAATAAGTTTCTTTAAATCAGGAAATCCATTTTATTTTATTTATTCTCTACAATTTATAATATTAATATTAATATTTTAAAAAATATATATTATTTAAAAATATTAATTTTTAAGGAAAAAAAGATATTTGTATTATTCCTTTCCAAATAAAACTATTTATATGAACGTAAATTTTTATTATATATATATATATTATAAATTCATTTCATCAATATATATATTAATTAGTGGTTATTTTAATTTCATATTATTATGAATCAAATACATTAAGGAAAATAATATTTTGAAAATATATCATTTCATAAATAAATTTTATCTACCTGCCATTTAAATTATCTATTAATATTTCCAAAATTTATTTTATTAAATATAATAGTATTAAAATAATTCCATGAATACAAATAAATAAATATTTCAAAATTATATTAATAAAAACAGTAATTCCTTAATATTTATATGTAATAAATTTTGATTAAATGTAATATTTTTTCATTCTAAAATTATTTTTTTATCTATTTGTTAAAAAAAATTAAAAATTATACATACCATATTTATTCATGCATATTGAATGACCATATATCCAATGACAATATTAATAATGACCATATTTCTGGTGACCACATTTATAATTGTTATATTTCATTCATATCTATAGTATTACATACATTCTATAAATTATTTTTCCTATTCATTTAAATCAATCCCAAAATGTTTATAATATTTCTTATCATATACATTATTAGAAAAAATATATCTGGGTTATAATTTTCATTGAAAACAATAATGATAACTACTTTATACTCATGTTATTTTTATTTACCTTTGGATTTATTTTACTTTAAATTTTCTTTAATGCTGTTTCATTTTTATTTATAATAATTTTAATAAATTAGATTTTAATATGTTAATCTCAAAAAGAAATTACACAGTTTTTATAGTTCGAAGAGGATTGTGAAAAAAATTATTCAATATTTTATTTACCATTTCTAAAATCCCATCGGGTTTCATTCTACACCACTTAAATGAATTATTTCAATGAAAATTTAATTATATATCATTGATAAATAATTAATGGTATCTATAAGTTATGATAGACTCTTGATATAATATATAATAAGATTTAATCCTCACCAAATTATGTAGAACCAAAAAATACATCTTTTAATTGTTGGAATATCTTGAATATTGATATTCTACTTAATGAAACACTACATGTTTATTTTGGATTTTCTGATAATATTGGATATTGATAATAATGAAACAAGTTTCATAAAAGGAATTAATTGGGTTGTGTAAAAGAAATTATCGATCTACCTAAAGATCAGTGCATTTGAAAATGTGAGTTCCACCCAAATGTGTATAGATAGTATGAATTTACCATCGATTAAGAAGAAAACTATAAATCATGTGTTTTTATGATATGAATAATGATCATGTGTAGAGTACACTATTGAGAATAAAATTTTGTGTTATATAACTCTCGATGATAAATGGTTGAGAAAAATATAGGCATTTTAGTGGTCATGGATAAAATAATGAATTTTGTGGGAGGAATGTAGATGCTAAAATAAAAAAATAATAATTGACCATGTTATGGTTGTCCAAATGGTGTATTTTCAAAAAATCTGTTGAGAAACATGAATCCCTTTAGAAGTGTTTTGGTGGTTCAAATATTATTATGTATGGTATGAATAATATCTTCAATGCCTGATCGAAAAAGGTTGAGATAGTCTTATTTTAGAGGGATATAAAAGGATATTTCCATAGAAAAAATATAAAATACATCATGTTATTCAGGTTTATGTTATTTAATTTGGTTTTTTTCTTATGGAAGACTAATATAAATTTGAATATTTAATTACAATTTTTTTGTAAATATGGGGAGAGTTCAAGAATGGTTCATAATCATAGTGCATACAATTTAAGGATGTTATTCAATAAAAATTAAAAACAGGGTTTTTAGTGACATTTAATTTAATTAAATATTAAACATAACACTGAAAAAAGAGAGATACTCTCCATGTAGTGTTGAAAATAATCTATTTTTAATATATTATTTCTCAGTTTAGTAATGTTAGGAGTTTCAATATTAATTTATAGACAAAGAAAAGTTGAAAAATGATAGATTGGGTATTTGTGGAATTATATATTGATTTTAGGGGATGCATATGTGAGTTTTATATCATTTATAAAAATAACAAAACAGGGGAATAAATACATGGTTCAACAATATAATTATCGTTGAATATCTTCATATCCAAGAGAAAAGAACATAACACCTAATTGAATATATTTATTCTATGATGAATGAAATATTGATTAGAAGAAAATTAAAGAGGGAACAAATAATTTACAATTATTAAAAAAGTGTATTATTAATATTTTGAAGGAATAAAAAGATGATTCTTGATGAGGAGTTCAAAAATTTCAATATGAAACAACTTTCCCTTAAAGAGAGTCGTAATAAATCTATATAAAATATAGGATTCACTGTTAAATGTCTAATACATAATAAATTACATAATATGATGTTATTTATCAATAATTTATTTTCATAAATTCCTAAGTACATTTTTATTTTTATAGTCTTACAGTATTAGTTCACAAATATTGTATAAAAAAACTATGCATTCCCATGTGGACTCTTCCCATTGAGTATCATTTTTAATATGAAAATACATTTAAAATGAATCATTTTTTTATTTTTAATAAAGAATAATCAAGTTTTTTCAACATAAACCCATAATATTTTTGACTCAATCTTGAAACCCGAAGAAAAACATTCAAAAAATTTGAACGAGAAGAAAATATCATCCAGGTACCAAAATAAAAATGAAAACATACTCGTTAATCTATTTCAATCCCATTTGATCATATAAGATATTTTTCCCTCAACCTAATTAATTGTTCCCACAATTAATAAGTTACATATATATGGAATGAACATCACAACCCCATGTATTTTAGAAAACACTTTATAATAAAAACTAAATGAAAAAACATAATCATGAGGGTTTCGTAGAATATATTAAATTTAAATAATAATACAATTTTTAACATAATTGGAATAAACATTAATTTTAATATAATATCATTAGAATAACCTAGAAATAAAAAACTTTTCCTTCACAAATCATTTTTAATCAATGAAAATTCATATGGGATCCTAGCCACATTAACTTCATAGAACCCTTATAAATGGAATAAACAAATTGGTTAATCTAGACATAATTATCCAAATATCATCAGAAATACCCAATGTACTAGAAAGATATATCATGCTTACTGAACATCTTAATCAATTTCAATGTACCATAGATTACATAAATTATATAAATTCATAAATTTCCGTTATGAAACTCACTAAATTACACTTTTAAACCAATACTTAATACATTTTAAAATAATAAAATCCCATATTCAAAACAAAAATTCCTAGAACAAAAGGAAAAAATAATTCTCATTAAATAAGATATAAAATATTCCAATGTATGAAATATATAAAATAATGAATGTCACCGAGGGAAAATACATTGATGTCGTATATATTAAAAAAATTCTCTTTATATATATTATAGAACGTCAAACATTGTGTATATAATATGAAAAAATTATTCCTTCAGATAAATTTGTAAGAATGTTCAAGGGAAGGTAAATATAAATTTTTTATGATATTATTTTTATTTTTACACATTTATCAACCAATATGGACAAGAAAGATAATAGTTAGAAATATATCGTCCAACATTTTGAAACTAGGTTTTAAGATTAATATATTTTAAACTTTTTAAAATTTAAAATAATTAAACATTTAAAGAAATAAATTTTAATAGATATTGAAAAACTTAATATTTATAAAATAAATTAAATATAAATCCACATGTTAGTTTATATACCAGAAAAATGAAAACATGAGGTGAAAATAGTATAAGTCTGATAAAAAGGGAATTGAGATTAGAAGTCCCTTCCCCAGTGTCTGAATTATTATATAAATTTTTTCAATTCCTAAATAGTCCACTTATATTAATTATTTAAATTCCTAATTAAATTTAATATGTTTATTATTCACTTTATTTCAATTTAACTTTTTTTTTACATGATTACCAAATTGTTTAAGTTCACATTGGATGATTTGAAAACATTCATATTGTATGAAATCAATGTCTTTTATAGGTTCGATATAGTTAAATAGATAATGATTATATCATTTACATAATATTAAACATGTTATAGTTAGTATTTTTATACACTAATATTACTTAAATCTATTTTTTGTAATATGGTTTTAAAATTTGAATTCTGTTATAACATGTCAATGGTAGTTGGTATGTATACATGATTACCTTCTCAATTTTTTTAATGTCCCTAAGGTGAATAAGAATAATTTTTTATTGAAATTATTATAATTATATTATAAAGATATATTTCTTCTCTATATACACCTTTTTATAACACCCATCATATGGAGTGACAAAAAAAATACATAACTTCATGAGATGGAAGACTCTATTTACACCCAAGTGATTTTTTATTATTAATTGAATATTAATGAATGAATTAGAATATTTATTTACTAATTAAAAACAAAATATTAAATATATATATTATTTAATTTTGATAAATTTTTATTACCAACCATATGATTCATTGATGAAAAATGAAATGCATAGTTTCGCAGGACATTAGCACGCTCATATGCATAATGATGTTTTTATTTTCCACTAAATTGATAAGTTGATGAAAAATATTTTTAAAGTATACATAATAATATTAGATCATATTAGAGGTATTTATGTTATTATATTAAAATGGTTACGGGTGTTTTAAAGGTAGAAATGATGAAATAAAATTAAAGCACTTAGTTAATAACTATTCATTCTTCCCGTGAAATACTCTTTAGGTATACACCTACAACCTTCCTATTAATGTATTATGATCAAACTGGGACCCCTAAGACATGGATTGAGATGATATGAAGTGATTAGATTAGTTTTTTATGATATATTAGGTCATTATAGTGTGTAGAAGAGAGGATAGTGGGTGTCCTTTTATAAGTGATTGAGAGGAGACACTTGAATGTTTTTTAATGACTAAAATACATTAATGTATTACATAAGAAAAATGTATCTGAAATGTATCATTTTTTAAAAAAAATGGGATATAGGGGATATTTGAAATTAAAATAGGATCTATAGAAATTATTTGTCCATTTTAACCATTACCATTTTAATCCTTTTAACTATATTTAAATTCTGACACAATAAACATCTTATTTTAATAGAAAATACTTATCTTTATTAAATAAATTAATGTCAAATCATAAAAAAAATTTAATGATGATTTTAGTTATTTTTTCCATTATATAATCCTTTGTTTCTATAACTATTATAAATTTACATTTAAATCAAATAAATAAACATGAAGAATTGGGTTTGAAAAGAAATCCCATTTAAGTATAAAAATGTTTTTATAAAAAATGTGTAACTCTGGTGAGAATGTCATTTATTGGATTATATTTCACTAAAAAAATAAATTAATTTTAAAACCAATGAAAAATAAAATTTTAATATTTAAATACTTGTAATGAATATAAAATTTTATTAAAAATTAATATTTAATATTATTCCCCCAAAAATCAACTTCTTCATAAAAACACAAAAATACACTCTAAAATAATATTTTATAATATAATAAATAATTATAATTTTTTTTCCAAATTAAAATTCCAAAATATATAAATTAATATTTTAATTAAAACCATATAATACATATAATCAATTTTATTAAGTATAAAACAATTTCTATTTCTTATTGAAAAAATACATAATATTTTTTTAATGAATATAACTCAAAAAAAAACTAATTCATGAATATTAATATAGAATGAAATTTATTTACTATTAATATTACTATGTTTGTTATATTCATTAGAAATTTTGGAAATTTCATCATATCAATTTTATTAATATTTAAAAAAGTGTTGAAATTTTTACATCATGATATTTTTGGATTCTCATGTTGATTTTTCAATGATATATTTTTTTCCAAAAAAACTGATGAATTGCTTATTTCACAAACTGTTGATCTATATTGTCAATACTATAAATCGTTTTTGACTCATTTAATGTATTCATATTGAATTAATTTACATTAGTGCTTAAAAGATGAGATTTAGTTAACATATAATTCTGTAACAATGAAATATAAAACATATCATGTACCTATGATAAACAAATAGACAAGGATAAATTGTATGAAATGAATCCAATAATCTATATTATTTCATATGGTTCAATGAGTTTTTGACATAAATTTACCTTTTTACCAAAACACATAACACCTTTCTATAGAGACACTTTAATAAAACATGATTGCCAAACCCAAATGAATGTTCATTCATATAGTTATCTATATAATTATTTCTCCATCTATGGTTCATCATCACATTTTTTGAGTCTAATTTAACTTCTTCACCATTTATTATTCCAATTTTTTCCCAAAAAAACATTCTACTCATTCATTCATGCCAAACAATTGCAGATCGACACAACTGTTCATATTGTTCATCAAATGGGGATATCTATATTCTATAATGAAAAATTTTATTATATGAATATTAAAATATTAAATGATATCAATATTTATTTCCTTTTTAATCTATTGAAAAATTATATCCATGTAGGGCGTTGTTAGTTCCCTACGTGTCTATGAATTTTTTTTTTCAAAAATAAAACAATGCTAGTCAATTAATTAAAATGCATTATTATGTGTCTTTTGGGTCGAACCCACAAAGATGATGATTTAGTTTTTCTATGTTATTGAATGATTTTTTTAATGAATTTTGTGAATAATAGAGTGAATTTATTGATCGAGAATGGAATATTAGAATGAAATTATTGATTTATTGGTTTGCGAATTGATTTGAAAGCGTGATAAGGTAATGTAATTTCCTAGTTTGGGTGTAATTGTATTTTAGAAAATATTTTTTTTAATTAATGATTTGTGTCAGAGTAGATACGAGGTAGATCCAATGATCATGGAATCTCATCCTCAATGTCGAAATACCATATTTCCCATGGTTCAGTAATATATAATTTCTCTTGATCGAGTTTGTCTTAATATTGTATTTTAACTAGATTTTCCCTAACATTTACAATGGTTATTCCATCTTTAGGATAATCAGTTGAGAAATTTAAATGTTCCTTTCTGATTTAAATATCTATGGTCATGATAAAATAAAAATAACTGGATCGGAGATTAATTATAGAAATTACACATACTGAATACATGAATAATATAAAATAAATAAATATAGCACACCTTCCCCATTTGATTAAATTACATTTTCACATGGTGGAATTATCCCCTCATCAAACTGATGAGATTTTTTATAATAAGGGAGAAAATAAAACATAATGATAGTAAAGAAATCATACAGGGAATAGAAGCGGTGCTCAATTTTTTTTCTCTCTAGCCGATTTTGAAAGCACCAAAGGTATAGCCAAGGAATCTATTTTTAGGCAATGGACATGTTCTACCTAACTATTGTCACGATGTATACTTGGTGGTCACATAGTGTACTCATGATCCACTTTTTTTGAATTCACATGACGTATGAATAAATCTCAGTTAATATTTGGTAAATTTGACCACCTACATGATGTTTACATGGCATAAATGTTGTGTATGTATTGTTTATGATACATTTGTGTTTGCAAGAATCATGCAAAAATATTTCCCATAAATATGATGTTTGAACATTTTCATGTCTTTTATTGAAGGGACACGATGTGTAATTGTAGTTCACAACATGTTTTCTTATCACGACTTGTTCTGGTGGTGGACTACTTCTTTGAGGACGTCACAATGTGTGCTTATGGTTGACGATGTGTAACAATGTTTTTCCAGAATTTAAAGATTCCCTTTTCAATAAACTTCTATTTTCATGCTATTTCTCTTCACTCGTGGTGTGAATAGCCCTTTTTCTCAAATATACACACCCCTTTCTTATTCCTTTTCCATAGATTTATCATTTCCTTCAATATAACATAATGAAACTCAACACATTAGAAAATTGGTAGGATTGTTCATTTAAATCCACAAAATCAATATACTAAACATTCTAAAATATATTCATTAATTACATTTATCATAAAATATCAAAAAATATATTCCAATCCATATATAATTCTATCTAAAAATCCATCGGAATGATGATGTGAAGCTATATTGAAATTTAATTTAACACCCAAATTTCATAAATGAATGTATAGAAATTATATGTGAACCTAGAATCACTATGAATTTCAATGGAATGAGGGACCCAATGCAATATGATTAGCTATTTAACATGTCATCTTAAAATATTATCCAAATAAATATTATCTCAAATTAGAGGAAAATATGTTGATTTCATCAATTTTACATCAATTCATAAAATAAATTTAGTTTCTCTATATTTTACTGATCATACCACCACAAATTACATATATGTTTTCTAATATTTTTATTATGTAATTGGGAAGTGTTGAACAATTCCCTTTTATAGTTGTTTATTTAATTAACCTTATTAAATGTTTAAAATTTCATTTTGACAACAACACCATCTTTATTCATTTTGTGACACTAATAATATTCCATAATTACTTTATACATGTTAGTTTTTCCAGGGTAAATTGAAAATAGAGAACTATTACCACTATTATACAATTAAATCTTCCACTAGGAATCACCAGGATGACATTTCCTTTTCCTTAATCACAAAATAGATTCTTTTTTAATGTAAATTTCAGTATAATTACCTTTTTCATACCAATTATAAATTTTCTTATATAAAAGGATACCCCTTTTTACCTTGATTAATAATGTTTGTCAATGAAACCAATACTAAAACATTAAAAAAAATAGATGATGTGTTTTCATAAATAATTTATAGACCAATATTAATCAAATCATTTAATTAATGATAATGTTCCATACAGTGTATAGTCACCAATGATTGATCATTTTGACATAAATAATTATCTTCCTAATTTTCATTTCCGGGATTGTAATTAACCATGATTTCATAATCATTAATTTCTTTCAACAATCTTCCTTATATTATTTATAACTCGCTCTGAGTTAATATATATTTGAAACATGCATGATTAGTAAAAATTTCTCACTTTAATCTGTATAAATACTATCTTAGTATTTTTTAGTGGTAACCACTATAGTTAATTCCAGATCACATGATGGATAATATAGCTAATGTGGTATCATTTTACATGAAGAATGTTAAGTTATATCATCATCGTACATTATATCACAACAAAATCCATTTAGTAAAGCATCATTATTGATTAAAAATAAAATGTTTCATGATGGAAGGACCAAAACTAGGTCATTACCCAATATTATTTTCTGTTCCTATTGAGACTCAATACAAAATTTCATCCCGATAATCATAAATCCTTTTCAAGTTAACATATTTAGTGGGATAGATAACCATGAAAATATTTGAATAGACCATCTTTAGATATATCATAATCAAAGATAACTATGAATCACTATTGAATCTGTAGGTCTAATTCACTCTTCAAGTATATTAGTTTCAAATTTATTAATAGTTATTCCATTTTATTTGAAATATATAAATTGAATAAAACAAATTACAACAAAACAACATTAAAAAATTTTCTCCATGAATTCATTTAATCCATGACTTTTGGAACAATATTCAAGTATTTTTCATGATCATAATAAGTTTTATAATATTGAATAATATAATCAATAAAAACAACTGCAATTTTATCCATGAAATCTTGGAAAATATATTTATAGTGTCCCTAAAATATATATTGATTAATTTTTAACAAAAATGTAATAACCACAAACTCCATGTTCATAACCTATTCTAAATCTCCGTGTTTTTATTTTCTTCAAATTTTACCTTTAGTTGAAGGTAGCTAGACTTCAGATCAACTTTGAAAAAATATTGGGCTCCCATGAGCTAATATATCATATCATCTACATGAGTAACATACATATACTCTTGATAGTTATGTTATTCAATGATATATTATAAATACAGTGCCTCATGGAACGATATATATTTTTAAAAATAATAATACATGCACCCTAAGGTGATGAGTTGGTATGAATAAAATGGTTATGATGAAACTCTTATAACTGCTTTCACAAATCCCATATCACTTCTTGTTCATTTTGATATGGTGGTATTCAAGTTTTAATATCATTATTCATAATGTCAATAGTAAATTAAATCTCACTTTCATGTATATTATTCAATAATTAAATAAGGAAATATATTAATATATTCATTTTCAATAAGAATAACAACAATTTGAATAGTTTTCTTCTTCTCAATGATATGTAGAAGATTGATTAAAATTATAAATTTAATAAATTTCAAAACATCTTAATATGATATCAAATACATTAATTAAGTATTTTTCTTAAAATAAAAAATGTTAAAAAAATCCCCTTATTTAAAACATATTTTAATATGAGAAAAATCCAATCTATAACTAGAATGTAATCGAATTATAAAATGGGAAAGACAATATAGGTTTTATAAAAATAACTTCTTCAAAAGATATCTAGAATATGATTATAATTTATTTTTCCCATGATATTTAAACTTTTTTTTATTTAAATGTTTTATATTCATTTTGAAATGTAAAATTTACAATATATAAAAAAATTTATAAAAATTGAAATCAAGTGTATATAGTAAATCATTCAATACAATGGGATAATCCTAGTAAATATGTTATATACATGACACACCATCACTAGATAATTTAATAAATTAAGTAGTCATAAAATATTTACCCACACTTTTCTACCAGTGGGGTCATGACATCGATCCCTTATTCATATTTTTGGATATGTTCTTGAATTATTACCCATCTATTTATAAATAACATAAATTATTTCCATATTTTCACTACTCGTTTGATCATTTTATTTCAATCACTATCCAAATTTATAAAATATTCACATAAAAAACATATTCTATATTTCGTAATACAATCCCCTAGATTTTCATTCACACTTATCAAAGAGTAGAATAATTATTTTCTAAAATTTTTATTTTTTCAATATATTATTCCCTATTATCATCCATCTAGTCCATATTTTCTTTTATTTATAGAATACATTATCATCATAAAAAACACAATTTTTAAATTCTCAACATATTAAAAAATATCTCATAATATTCAAATTCAATTTAATATAATGCTCTTTGATATATGGGCTTTGACCATAATTAAATCTGATTAATTTTAATATCTAGATCCCAAATATAATAATACACATACCTTTCAAATCAGGTGAAGTTTCCCATCCATGTGACTATTGAGTCATCCTTTTTCTAACTAAATTATATTAATTTAATTTCCATTCTTAGTTGAATAACACTAGAAAAATACATATTAAGTAAAATATTATTAAATTTATCCCATTACAAAGCATTAATATATTCTATTTCTATAATATAAATTACCACTAACCAATATTGATCGATATAACCATCAAAAGATTATGTATCAAGCATTACCTTTTGATGATCTAAACATCCCATGATATTGAATATATTCAATAAGTCATTAACACATACTTTAACAATCATATGTTAATATGATATTCTAAATCCTATATACTATTTTTTCATGAAAGTATATGAAATTAAAATATTCTTATATAGTGAATGTGGTTACTCTCTTCCATGGATACCGTCACTATTTATTATATACATCAATTGATCTATCACATAATCAAACCAAATTTTCTAATTCTATCTATTCTAGAATATTTCCATGAAAATATATTTTCCTATTATAGACATTCGACATTAACTACCCAATTTAATCCATGAAAAAAAATTCGAAATAAATATATTATTTAAATCAACATGGTAATTTTTAAATTATATGTCATCTCAATAGAACCACAAATTATATTATATAAAGGGTATTATATATATATATATATTATCCTAACCTATAAATTTATCTATTCACTTAGTCTTAAACCAAATATGAGGACCTGACCATAAAATATTACATCATATTGAGTTTCCAATAAGGAATTATTCTTATTTCAATTTCGAGGACATTTCTAGGATTATAATATTAGATAATTAGGTCATAAGTATTTCATAATAAACCCTGATATTATAAAGAGTACACTTCTACTCAATAACCATTTTTACACAATTGAATGTTTTTAAAATGAAATATTTTTTAATTAAATAATAAATATTCACTAGATTAATTTTGATTTAATAATTGTTTATATTATTCCTTAAATCTTCATGGAAAATTGATTAGAATGTGGTTTTAATAGAAAAATAATATTAAGGGAAATAAGATGAAAAGAAACAAATTATTCAATTTAAAATATATGAGATCATATAATATTATTTTCAATTATTATAAAAAATATTATGCTCAAATAATAATTTACATAAATGTGAAATTAGCTTTACTACCAATTGTTTTTTATAATTTATTTAGGAATAAATAATGGAATAATAATAATCATGAGGAGTTCATAGAAAAATGAGAACCAATGAATAAAAAATTCATAAAATAATACCTTCTATCATTAAATGGAATAATTATTACATTAAATTTATGATCATTATCATATGTTTTGAAATAAATTTTTCTTCCAAGAAAAAAAAAATCAAAATTGAAAATTCATATAGGTTCATTGAGACATCATCTTTAAAAGAACCCTTCTCAAAACCCTTACAAATGGTATAATATTCTCAATTATATTCTGACATAATTTTCTAGAGAACACATTCATTATTCAATTATTTATAAATATATATTAGGGTCTCCATTAATCACTAACAGATTCCACAGACACTAAAATACAATAATCATATAAAATTTGTTGTTTACAAAATAAAAATAAAAAAAATATACATCTAAACCAGTATGAAAATAAAATTTCATATTGATATTTTTTTTCATTAAAAATCGTTTCCATATTAAAATTCCCATAAAAATAGGTTGAATTTTGTTTATTTAATGAAAACATAGAATCTTCTAAATGAGAAAAATATAATATAATGATTTTGGTTGTATAGGAATTTCTTGACGATGTATATGTTAAAATCAAATCTTTAATACTTTTGAATTAATTTAACATTATTTTTATGAAATAAGAAAAAAAATATTCATTTTTTAATACCCCTAAATTAATGCTAAATGTGTTGTAGATGACATTTAAAATTCATTTACATTACGATTTACACATCCCCTCAAATATATGAACATGGTGGAAAAATAAGAAAAATTAGTATTCAAATGTTTTAAAACTATTTTTAAATATTTAATATCCCTTAAAACTTGATAAATTTTGACCTACATAATAATTCAAGTAAATAATTTTGAATAGATTAAAAACCACAAAAATATATATATAATAATGAAAATATACATCCATAGTTCTATTTAAAAGATAGAAAAATTAAAACATGTGGTGAAAATAAAGTATTAATTGGTCATAAAAATTAACCATCCATAAGATTAAATAATTAAAACACATCGATCTATCATAATAAACAACTATATGAGTAGATAATGAGAAATAAAATACATCATCTCAAGTGGTGCTCAAATTCATGAGCGATGTTTTTTATTTTCAATTAAAATGATTTGTGGAAGAAAAAGGTTTAAAAAATACTATAATAACATTTCATTATATGGAATATAATGAAGTTATTATATTATAATGGTAATTAGTGTTTCAAAAGAGATAAATAATGAATTAAAATGAAAAAAACTGATTAATAATTATACATATTATTTAGACAAACTGCATAGGTTTATACAGAATTCATTATAATAATGGTATTATAATTAAAACAATATTTCTAGGACATGGGTGGAATTTAGTAAGAGATTGTCGTAGGTAATAGTAAATATAATGTACTTTTTAGGTGTGGAAAATTTAAGAGATTTAGTTTCCTTATTTAAGAGAGGTAGTGGTCATAACTAGAATTTTCTAAAAGAATCAATTATATTAATGTATTACTCAACATAAATCACTATAAAATCTAAAATTCTCAAATAAGGGATGGTATAGGGTATAAAAATGGCAATAAAATAGGATTTATATAGTATTTAATTTATTTTCTACCATTTTAATTGTTTTTAATCTATTTTACCTGGTTTCACTCTTACTCTAACACCATGAGATTTAATGATTTTTTTTTTCAAAATAATTTATCTTTTTTAGGTTTCATTTCACACAACACTAAAAATAGTTTACTTTATATTAAATAACTATGTTTTACTTTATTCATATTAAACACCAATTTAATCATTCACTACAAGAAACATAAAATTTTACTTGATCGACAAGGAAAATTGAGGTTTGATTATGTTACATGGAAGAATGAACTACCTTGATGGTTTTCTCAACACACAATAATGAGTTTACCAAAAAATAATATTATTTTAGATAATAAAATCTAATCTACATAAAAAAAAATTTATGAATAGTATTAACATGATTTTGAAAATTAAATTTTTACACAAATATAAGATGAATTAATAGGAAACCAATTAATTAAAAATTATTATAAAAACCGATTAAATATAAAATATAATAATATTATGGTCACAAGGATGAGTTAACCTAATAAATTAAATTAACTATATATGTTGAGTTAATTTAATTTCACATATACATTATATATTCTTTGAAATATCTTCTATATTCATCCAATAAGTTCAATAGACAGAAGATAAAAATAAATTAAATTTTATTCTTAAAATCATATATTTTTATAATAGTAGTTTTATTGAATATTAACGCTGAACACTTTTCAAATAAAAATATGTGAACGTTGATTTATTTAATATGTTAAAATAAACATAATAATTGAAATAGAAATACAAAAACATGGTTTGGATAAATTTTCATTATTTTTATGTATTGTTTCATTTTTAATCAGAAGTAAAAATACTAAATTTTAGTTTAAATATCTGTTTCATATAATACATTTATAAGGATAAATTATATTTCAAATTATTTTTAAAGAATAATTAGATAATATTTTAAATAATTAATCCAATTTAGTTCATTGGAACCAATTTTAGAATGAAATTTGATATAATAACAATGTAAAATTTTGATCATTTTTCACATTAAAACCGCATAGTGTCGTCCCTTTAACATGAATATTATTGAATTATTTAATGCCTATTATATAATTGTAATTTAGAGATATGGATTCCATACTATTATTAAATATAATTTATAATTATTAATAATGTTAAAGTAGTTTTTAATCAAATTATTAGTGAATGTATTTTAATTTTATTACATTGATTAAGGTAAAATTAACCTTCACTAAAGATTAAACCCAAAATTAAACACTCAAAACGACTTAGAAACATGTCCAAGAACAATTGGATGGAAATATATCCACTGTATAATCCCTTTTATATAAATTTTATCATTATGTGATCCAATTTCAACATGAAAAATGTGTTTTGAGTTTTCCATTCAAATACTTACAATAGTTCCAATTCTG
>CAUJRU010002216.1:37785-88642 GCA_963277665.1 Viscum album | reverse complement strand
CGAAAACCTTAATCCCAAAACACTAATCCAAAAATCTGAATCCTAAATGCAAAAACATATACCCTATAACCTAATCTTGAAATCCATAACCCAAAAACATAAAACCTAAACCCTAGGACTTAAATCTAAAACCTAAACCCTAGCTCTTAAATATAAAACCAAAACCCTAAATCCAAAACCAAAAACCCTAAAACCAAGTCCCAATTCCATATAACAGAAACCATAATATCTAAACTCTAAACCCAAAAAGCTGACCCTAAACCCCAAAACATATCCCCACACCCTAATCTTGAAATATTTAACCCTAAAACATAAAACATAAGGCCTGACCCTTCAATCTAAAACCAAAACCCTAAAACTAAAACCCAAAACCCTAAAACCCAGTCCCCAAACCCTATATCTGAAACCCTAATTCATAATATCTAAATCAAAAAATATAAACCCTAAACACAAAAACATATCCCCTATACTTTAATATTGAAATAATTAACCCAAAAATATAAAACCTAAACTCTATCCCTTTAATTTGAAACCAAAGCCCTAAAACCAAAAACCAAAATCCTAAAACCTAGTCCCAAAACCCTATACCTGAATCCCTAATCCCTAACCTCTAAATAAAAAAATCTATACCCTAAATCCAAAAACATATCCCCTAAAACCTAATCTTGAAATACTTAATCCTAAATATAAAACCTAAACCCTAGACGTTAAATCTAAAACCAAAACCCTAAAACGAAAACCCAAAATCCTAAAACCTAGTCCCAAAACCCTATACACGGAACTTTAATCTTGAAATTCTAAATCGAAAACGCTGAACCCTAAACCCCAAAACATATCCCATATACCCTAATAATAAAATACTTAACCATAAAATTTAAAACCTAAACTCTATCCCTTAAATCTAAAACCAAAACCCTAAAACCGAAACGCAAAATCCTAAAACCAAGTCCCAAAACACTATACCCTAAACCCTAATCCCTAAACTCAAAATATAAAAAACTGAACCCTAATCCCAAAAACATATCCCATATACCCTAATATTGAAATCCTTAACCCTAAAACATAAAACATAAACCCTATACCATAAATATAAAACCAAAACTCTAAAACAAAGACACAAAATCAAAAAAACATTTTCTCAAAACCCTATTCCTGAAACCCTAATCCTTAAACTCTAAAACCTAAAATCTGAAACCTAAACCGAAAAACATATAAACTATTCCTAATATTAAAATAATTGACCCTAAAACATAAAATCTAAGCCCTATCTCATAAAACTAAAACCAAAACCCCAAATCCAAAACCCAAAATCCTAAAACCTATACCCAAGACCTTATACCCGAAACCCTAACCCAAAACTCTAAATCCAAAATATCAAACCCTAAACCCAAAAGCATATAACCTATACCCTAATATTATAATCCTACACCCTAAAATAGAAAACCTAAACCCCAACCCTTAATTCTAAAACCAAAACCCTAAAACCAGAACAAAATATCCTAAAACCTAGCCCCAAAACCCTATACCCAAAACCCAAATCCCTAAACTCTAAATCCAAAAAGTTGAACCCCAAACCCAAAAACATATACCCTATACCCTGATCGGAAAATACTTAACCCTAAAACATAAAACCTAAACCTTTTCCTTTAAATCTAAAACAAAAACCCAAAATCCAAAAATCTATTCCCAAAACCCTATACCCGAAAAGCTAATCGCTAAACCCTAAATCCAAAAAGCAGAACCCTAAACCCAAAAACATACCATCTATACCCAAATCTTGAAATCATTAACCCTAATAAATAAAACCTTAACCATAAAACTTAAATATAAAACAAAATCCTAAACCCCAAACCCAAAATCCCAACGCTAGTCCCCAAACCCTATGCCTGAAACCCAAATCCCTAAACTCTAAATCCAAAAAGATAAACCCTAAACCCCAAAACATATTCCATATACCATAATATTTAAATATTTAACCACAAAACATAAATCCTAAACCCTATCCCTTAAATCTAATACCAAAACCCAAAACCCAAAACCCAAAATCTTAAAACCTAATCCCAAAACCCTACACCGAAATCCTTAATCCCAAACCACTAAATCCAAAAATCTGAATCCTAAATGTAAAAACATATACCCTATAACGTAATTTTGAAATCCATAACCCAAAAACATAAAACCTAAACACTAGGACTTAAATCTGAAACCTAAACCCTAGCTCTTAAATATAAAACCAAAACCCTATACCCAAAACCCTAAACCAAAACTCTAAATCCAAAATATCAAACCATAAACCCAAAAGCATATAACCTATACCCTAATCTTAGAATCCTACACCCTAAAATAGAAAACCTAAACCCCAACCCTTAATTCTAAAACCAAAACCCTAAAACGAGAACAAAAAATCCTAAAACCTAGCCCCAAAACCCTATACCCAAAACCCAAATCCCTAAACTCTAATCCAAAAAGTGAACCCCAGACAAAAAAACATATACCCTATACCCTAATTGGAAAATCCTTAACCTTAAAACATATAACCTAAACCCTATCCATTAAATCTAAAACCAAAACCCGAAATCCAAAAATCTATTCCCCAAACCATATACCCGAAAAGCTAATCGCTAAACCTAAATCCAAAAAGCAGAACCCTAAACCCAAAAACATACCCCCTATACCCTAATCTTGAAATCCTTAACCCTAATACATAAAACCTTAACCATAAAACTTAAATATAAAAACAAAATCCTAAACCCCAAACCCAAAATCCAAAAGCTCGTCCCCAAACCCTATGCCTGAAACCCAAATCCCTAAACTCTAAATCCAAAAAGATAAACCCTAAACCCCCAAAAATATTCCATATACCATAATCTTTAAATATTTAACAGCAAAAGATAAATCCTAAACCCAATCCCTTAAATCTAAAACCAAAACCGAAAACCGAAAGCCCAAAATCTTAAAACCTAATCCCAAAACCCTACACCGAAAACCTTAATCCCAAAACACTAAATCCAAAAATCTGAATCCTAAATGCAAAAACATATACCCTATAACCTAATCTTGAAATCCATAACCCAAAAACATAAAACCTAAACCCTAGGACTTAAATCTAAAACCTAAACCCTAGCTCTTAAATATAAAACCAAAACCCTAAATCCAAAACCAAAAACCCTAAAACCAAGTCCAATTCCATATAACAGAAACCATAATATCTAAACTCTAAACCCAAAAAGCTGACCTAAACCCCAAAACATATCCCCACACCCTAATCTTGAAATATTTAACCCTAAAACATAAAACATAAGGCCTGACCCTTCAATCTAAAACCAAAACCCTAAAACTAAAACCCAAAACCCTAAAACCCAGTCCCAAACCCTATATCTGAAACCCTAATTCATAATATCTAAATCAAAAAATATAAACCCTAAACACAAAAACATATCCCCTATACTTTAATATTGAAATAATTAACCCAAAAATATAAAACCTAAACTCTATCCCTTTAATTTGAAACCAAAGCCCTAAAACCAAAAACCAAAATCCTAAAACCTAGTCCCAAAACCCTATACCTGAATCCCTAATCCCTAACCTCTAAATAAAAAAATCTATACCCTAAATCCAAAAACATATCCCCTAAAACCTAATCTTGAAATACTTAATCCTAAATATAAAACCTAAACCCTAGACGTTAAATCTAAAACCAAAACCCTAAAACGAAAACCCAAAATCCTAAAACCTAGTCCCAAAAACCCTATACACGGAACTTTAATCTTGAAATTCTAAATCGAAAACGCTGAACCCTAAACCCCAAAACATATCCCATATACCCTAATAATAAAATACTTAACCATAAAATTTAAAACCTAAACTCTATCCCTTAAATCTAAAACCAAAACCCTAAAACCGAAACGCAAAATCCTAAAACCAAGTCCCAAAACACTATACCCTAAACCCTAATCCCTAAACTCAAAATATAAAAAACTGAACCCTAATCCCAAAAACATATCCCATATACCCTAATATTGAAATCCTTAACCCTAAAACATAAAACATAAACCCTATACCATAAATATAAAACCAAAACTCTAAAACAAAGACACAAAATCAAAAAACATTTTCTCAAAACCCTATTCCTGAAACCCTAATCCTTAAACTCTAAAACCTAAAATCTGAACCTAACCGAAAAACATATAAACTATTCCCTAATATTAAAATAATTGACCCTAAAACATAAAATCTAAGCCCTATCTCATAAAACTAAAACCAAAACCCCAAATCCAAAACCCAAAATCCTAAAACCTATACCCAAGACCTTATACCCGAAACCCTAACCCAAAACTCTAAATCCAAAATATCAAACCCTAAACCCAAAAGCATATAACCTATACCCTAATATTATAATCCTACACCCTAAAATAGAAAACCTAAACCCCAACCCTTAATTCTAAAACCAAAACCCTAAAACCAGACAAAATATCCTAAAACCTAGCCCCAAAACCCTATACCCAAAACCCAAATCCCTAAACTCTAAATCCAAAAAGTTGAACCCCAAACCCAAAAACATATACCCTATACCCTGATCGGAAAATACTTAACCCTAAAACATAAAACCTAAACCTTTTCCTTTAAATCTAAAACAAAAACCCAAAATCCAAAAATCTATTCCCAAAACCCTATACCCGAAAAGCTAATCGCTAAACCCTAAATCCAAAAAGCAGAACCCTAAACCCAAAAACATACCATCTATACCCAAATCTTGAAATCATTAACCCTAATAAATAAAACCTTAACCATAAAACTTAAATATAAAAACAAAATCCTAAACCCCAAACCCAAAATCCCAACGCTAGTCCCCAAACCCTATGCCTGAAACCCAAATCCCTAAACTCTAAATCCAAAAAGATAAACCCTAAACCCCAAAACATATTCCATATACCATAATATTTAAATATTTAACCACAAAACATAAATCCTAAACCCTATCCCTTAAATCTAATACCAAAACCCAAAACCCAAAACCCAAAATCTTAAAACCTAATCCCAAAACCCTACACCGAAATCCTTAATCCCAAAACACTAAATCCAAAAATCTGAATCCTAAATGTAAAAACATATACCCTATAACGTAATTTTGAAATCCATAACCCAAAAACATAAAACCTAAACACTAGGACTTAAATCTGAAACCTAAACCCTAGCTCTTAAATATAAAACCAAAACCCTATACCCAAAACCCTAAACCAAAACTCTAAATCCAAAATATCAAACCATAAACCCAAAAGCATATAACCTATACCCTAATCTTAGAATCCTACACCCTAAAATAGAAAACCTAAACCCCAACCCTTAATTCTAAAACCAAAACCCTAAAACGAGAACAAAAAATCCTAAAACCTAGCCCCAAAACCCTATACCCAAAACCCAAATCCCTAAACTCTAAATCCAAAAAGTTGAACCCCAGACAAAAAAACATATACCCTATACCCTAATTGGAAAATCCTTAACCTTAAAACATATAACCTAAACCCTATCCATTAAATCTAAAACCAAAACCCGAAATCCAAAAATCTATTCCCCAAACCATATACCCGAAAAGCTAATCGCTAAAACCTAAATCCAAAAAGCAGAACCCTAAACCCAAAAACATACCCCCTATACCCTAATCTTGAAATCCTTAACCCTAATACATAAAACCTTAACCATAAAACTTAAATATAAAAACAAAATCCTAAACCCCAAACCCAAAATCCAAAAGCTCGTCCCCAAACCCTATGCCTGAAACCCAAATCCCTAAACTCTAAATCCAAAAAGATAAACCCTAAACCCCCAAAAATATTCCATATACCATAATCTTTAAATATTTAACAGCAAAAGATAAATCCTAAACCCAATCCCTTAAATCTAAAACCAAAACCGAAAACCGAAAGCCCAAAATCTTAAAACCTAATCCCAAAACCCTACACCGAAAACCTTAATCCCAAAACACTAAATCCAAAAATCTGAATCCTAAATGCAAAAACATATACCCTATAACCTAATCTTGAAATCCATAACCCAAAAACATAAAACCTAAACCCTAGGACTTAAATCTAAAACCTAAACCCTAGCTCTTAAATATAAAACCAAAACCCTAAATCCAAAACCAAAAACCCTAAAACCAAGTCCCAATTCCATATAACAGAAACCATAATATCTAAACTCTAAACCCAAAAAGCTGACCCTAAACCCCAAAACATATCCCCACACCCTAATCTTGAAATATTTAACCCTAAAACATAAAACATAAGGCCTGACCCTTCAATCTAAAACCAAAACCCTAAAACTAAAACCCAAAACCCTAAAACCCAGTCCCCAAACCCTATATCTGAAACCCTAATTCATAATATCTAAATCAAAAAATATAAACCCTAAACACAAAAACATATCCCCTATACTTTAATATTGAAATAATTAACCCAAAAATATAAAACCTAAACTCTATCCCTTTAATTTGAAACCAAAGCCCTAAAACCAAAAACCAAAATCCTAAAACCTAGTCCCAAAACCCTATACCTGAATCCCTAATCCCTAACCTCTAAATAAAAAAATCTATACCCTAAATCCAAAAACATATCCCCTAAAACCTAATCTTGAAATACTTAATCCTAAATATAAAACCTAAACCCTAGACGTTAAATCTAAAACCAAAACCCTAAAACGAAAACCCAAAATCCTAAAACCTAGTCCCAAAACCCTATACACGGAACTTTAATCTTGAAATTCTAAATCGAAAACGCTGAACCCTAAACCCCAAAACATATCCCATATACCCTAATAATAAAATACTTAACCATAAAATTTAAAACCTAAACTCTATCCCTTAAATCTAAAACCAAAACCCTAAAACCGAAACGCAAAATCCTAAAACCAAGTCCCAAAACACTATACCCTAAACCCTAATCCCTAAACTCAAAATATAAAAAACTGAACCCTAATCCCAAAAACATATCCCATATACCCTAATATTGAAATCCTTAACCCTAAAACATAAAACATAAACCCTATACCATAAATATAAAACCAAAACTCTAAAACAAAGACACAAAATCAAAAAACATTTTCTCAAAACCCTATTCCTGAAACCCTAATCCTTAAACTCTAAAACCTAAAATCTGAAACCTAAACCGAAAAACATATAAACTATTCCCTAATATTAAAATAATTGACCCTAAAACATAAAATCTAAGCCCTATCTCATAAAACTAAAACCAAAACCCCAAATCCAAAACCCAAAATCCTAAAACCTATACCCAAGACCTTATACCCGAAACCCTAACCCAAAACTCTAAATCCAAAATATCAAACCCTAAACCCAAAAGCATATAACCTATACCCTAATATTATAATCCTACACCCTAAAATAGAAAACCTAAACCCCAACCCTTAATTCTAAAACCAAAACCCTAAAACCAGAACAAAATATCCTAAAACCTAGCCCCAAAACCCTATACCCAAAACCCAAATCCCTAAACTCTAAATCCAAAAAGTTGAACCCCAAACCCAAAAACATATACCCTATACCCTGATCGGAAAATACTTAACCCTAAAACATAAAACCTAAACCTTTTCCTTTAAATCTAAAACAAAAACCCAAAATCCAAAAATCTATTCCCAAAACCCTATACCCGAAAAGCTAATCGCTAAACCCTAAATCCAAAAAGCAGAACCCTAAACCCAAAAACATACCATCTATACCCAAATCTTGAAATCATTAACCCTAATAAATAAAACCTTAACCATAAAACTTAAATATAAAAACAAAATCCTAAACCCCAAACCCAAAATCCCAACGCTAGTCCCCAAACCCTATGCCTGAAACCCAAATCCCTAAACTCTAAATCCAAAAAGATAAACCCTAAACCCCAAAACATATTCCATATACCATAATATTTAAATATTTAACCACAAAACATAAATCCTAAACCCTATCCCTTAAATCTAATACCAAAACCCAAAACCCAAAACCCAAAATCTTAAAACCTAATCCCAAAACCCTACACCGAAATCCTTAATCCCAAAACACTAAATCCAAAAATCTGAATCCTAAATGTAAAAACATATACCCTATAACGTAATTTTGAAATCCATAACCCAAAAACATAAAACCTAAACACTAGGACTTAAATCTGAAACCTAAACCCTAGCTCTTAAATATAAAACCAAAACCCTATACCCAAAACCCTAAACCAAAACTCTAAATCCAAAATATCAAACCATAAACCCAAAAGCATATAACCTATACCCTAATCTTAGAATCCTACACCCTAAAATAGAAAACCTAAACCCCAACCCTTAATTCTAAAACCAAAACCCTAAAACGAGAACAAAAAATCCTAAAACCTAGCCCCAAAACCCTATACCCAAAACCCAAATCCCTAAACTCTAAATCCAAAAAGTTGAACCCCAGACAAAAAAACATATACCCTATACCCTAATTGGAAAATCCTTAACCTTAAAACATATAACCTAAACCCTATCCATTAAATCTAAAACCAAAACCCGAAATCCAAAAATCTATTCCCCAAACCATATACCCGAAAAGCTAATCGCTAAAACCTAAATCCAAAAAGCAGAACCCTAAACCCAAAAACATACCCCCTATACCCTAATCTTGAAATCCTTAACCCTAATACATAAAACCTTAACCATAAAACTTAAATATAAAAACAAAATCCTAAACCCCAAACCCAAAATCCAAAAGCTCGTCCCCAAACCCTATGCCTGAAACCCAAATCCCTAAACTCTAAATCCAAAAAGATAAACCCTAAACCCCAAAAAATATTCCATATACCATAATCTTTAAATATTTAACAGCAAAAGATAAATCCTAAACCCAATCCCTTAAATCTAAAACCAAAACCGAAAACCGAAAGCCCAAAATCTTAAAACCTAATCCCAAAACCCTACACCGAAAACCTTAATCCCAAAACACTAAATCCAAAAATCTGAATCCTAAATGCAAAAACATATACCCTATAACCTAATCTTGAAATCCATAACCCAAAAACATAAAACCTAAACCCTAGGACTTAAATCTAAAACCTAAACCCTAGCTCTTAAATATAAAACCAAAACCCTAAATCCAAAACCAAAAACCCTAAAACCAAGTCCCAATTCCATATAACAGAAACCATAATATCTAAACTCTAAACCCAAAAAGCTGACCCTAAACCCCAAAACATATCCCCACACCCTAATCTTGAAATATTTAACCCTAAAACATAAAACATAAGGCCTGACCCTTCAATCTAAAACCAAAACCCTAAAACTAAAACCCAAAACCCTAAAACCCAGTCCCCAAACCCTATATCTGAAACCCTAATTCATAATATCTAAATCAAAAAATATAAACCCTAAACACAAAAACATATCCCCTATACTTTAATATTGAAATAATTAACCCAAAAATATAAAACCTAAACTCTATCCCTTTAATTTGAAACCAAAGCCCTAAAACCAAAAACCAAAATCCTAAAACCTAGTCCCAAAACCCTATACCTGAATCCCTAATCCCTAACCTCTAAATAAAAAAATCTATACCCTAAATCCAAAAACATATCCCCTAAAACCTAATCTTGAAATACTTAATCCTAAATATAAAACCTAAACCCTAGACGTTAAATCTAAAACCAAAACCCTAAAACGAAAACCCAAAATCCTAAAACCTAGTCCCAAAACCCTATACACGGAACTTTAATCTTGAAATTCTAAATCGAAAACGCTGAACCCTAAACCCCAAAACATATCCCATATACCCTAATAATAAAATACTTAACCATAAAATTTAAAACCTAAACTCTATCCCTTAAATCTAAAACCAAAACCCTAAAACCGAAACGCAAAATCCTAAAACCAAGTCCCAAAACACTATACCCTAAACCCTAATCCCTAAACTCAAAATATAAAAAACTGAACCCTAATCCCAAAAACATATCCCATATACCCTAATATTGAAATCCTTAACCCTAAAACATAAAACATAAACCCTATACCATAAATATAAAACCAAAACTCTAAAACAAAGACACAAAATCAAAAAACATTTTCTCAAAACCCTATTCCTGAAACCCTAATCCTTAAACTCTAAAACCTAAAATCTGAAACCTAAACCGAAAAACATATAAACTATTCCCTAATATTAAAATAATTGACCCTAAAACATAAAATCTAAGCCCTATCTCATAAAACTAAAACCAAAACCCCAAATCCAAAACCCAAAATCCTAAAACCTATACCCAAGACCTTATACCCGAAACCCTAACCCAAAACTCTAAATCCAAAATATCAAACCCTAAACCCAAAAGCATATAACCTATACCCTAATATTATAATCCTACACCCTAAAATAGAAAACCTAAACCCCAACCCTTAATTCTAAAACCAAAACCCTAAAACCAGAACAAAATATCCTAAAACCTAGCCCCAAAACCCTATACCCAAAACCCAAATCCCTAAACTCTAAATCCAAAAAGTTGAACCCCAAACCCAAAAACATATACCCTATACCCTGATCGGAAAATACTTAACCCTAAAACATAAAACCTAAACCTTTTCCTTTAAATCTAAAACAAAAACCCAAAATCCAAAAATCTATTCCCAAAACCCTATACCCGAAAAGCTAATCGCTAAACCCTAAATCCAAAAAGCAGAACCCTAAACCCAAAAACATACCATCTATACCCAAATCTTGAAATCATTAACCCTAATAAATAAAACCTTAACCATAAAACTTAAATATAAAAACAAAATCCTAAACCCCAAACCCAAAATCCCAACGCTAGTCCCCAAACCCTATGCCTGAAACCCAAATCCCTAAACTCTAAATCCAAAAAGATAAACCCTAAACCCCAAAACATATTCCATATACCATAATATTTAAATATTTAACCACAAAACATAAATCCTAAACCCTATCCCTTAAATCTAATACCAAAACCCAAAACCCAAAACCCAAAATCTTAAAACCTAATCCCAAAACCCTACACCGAAATCCTTAATCCCAAAACACTAAATCCAAAAATCTGAATCCTAAATGTAAAAACATATACCCTATAACGTAATTTTGAAATCCATAACCCAAAAACATAAAACCTAAACACTAGGACTTAAATCTGAAACCTAAACCCTAGCTCTTAAATATAAAACCAAAACCCTATACCCAAAACCCTAAACCAAAACTCTAAATCCAAAATATCAAACCATAAACCCAAAAGCATATAACCTATACCCTAATCTTAGAATCCTACACCCTAAAATAGAAAACCTAAACCCCAACCCTTAATTCTAAAACCAAAACCCTAAAACGAGAACAAAAAATCCTAAAACCTAGCCCCAAAACCCTATACCCAAAACCCAAATCCCTAAACTCTAAATCCAAAAAGTTGAACCCCAGACAAAAAAACATATACCCTATACCCTAATTGGAAAATCCTTAACCTTAAAACATATAACCTAAACCCTATCCATTAAATCTAAAACCAAAACCCGAAATCCAAAAATCTATTCCCCAAACCATATACCCGAAAAGCTAATCGCTAAAACCTAAATCCAAAAAGCAGAACCCTAAACCCAAAAACATACCCCCTATACCCTAATCTTGAAATCCTTAACCCTAATACATAAAACCTTAACCATAAAACTTAAATATAAAAACAAAATCCTAAACCCCAAACCCAAAATCAAAAAGCTCGTCCCCAAACCCTATGCCTGAAACCCAAATCCCTAAACTCTAAATCCAAAAAGATAAACCCTAAACCCCAAAAAATATTCCATATACCATAATCTTTAAATATTTAACAGCAAAAGATAAATCCTAAACCCAATCCCTTAAATCTAAAACCAAAACCGAAAACCGAAAGCCCAAAATCTTAAAACCTAATCCCAAAACCCTACACCGAAAACCTTAATCCCAAAACACTAAATCCAAAAATCTGAATCCTAAATGCAAAAACATATACCCTATAACCTAATCTTGAAATCCATAACCCAAAAACATAAAACCTAAACCCTAGGACTTAAATCTAAAACCTAAACCCTAGCTCTTAAATATAAAACCAAAACCCTAAATCCAAAACCAAAAACCCTAAAACCAAGTCCCAATTCCATATAACAGAAACCATAATATCTAAACTCTAAACCCAAAAAGCTGACCCTAAACCCCAAAACATATCCCCACACCCTAATCTTGAAATATTTAACCCTAAAACATAAAACATAAGGCCTGACCCTTCAATCTAAAACCAAAACCCTAAAACTAAAACCCAAAACCCTAAAACCCAGTCCCCAAACCCTATATCTGAAACCCTAATTCATAATATCTAAATCAAAAAATATAAACCCTAAACACAAAAACATATCCCCTATACTTTAATATTGAAATAATTAACCCAAAAATATAAAACCTAAACTCTATCCCTTTAATTTGAAACCAAAGCCCTAAAACCAAAAACCAAAATCCTAAAACCTAGTCCCAAAACCCTATACCTGAATCCCTAATCCCTAACCTCTAAATAAAAAAATCTATACCCTAAATCCAAAAACATATCCCCTAAAACCTAATCTTGAAATACTTAATCCTAAATATAAAACCTAAACCCTAGACGTTAAATCTAAAACCAAAACCCTAAAACGAAAACCCAAAATCCTAAAACCTAGTCCCAAAACCCTATACACGGAACTTTAATCTTGAAATTCTAAATCGAAAACGCTGAACCCTAAACCCCAAAACATATCCCATATACCCTAATAATAAAATACTTAACCATAAAATTTAAAACCTAAACTCTATCCCTTAAATCTAAAACCAAAACCCTAAAACCGAAACGCAAAATCCTAAAACCAAGTCCCAAAACACTATACCCTAAACCCTAATCCCTAAACTCAAAATATAAAAAACTGAACCCTAATCCCAAAAACATATCCCATATACCCTAATATTGAAATCCTTAACCCTAAAACATAAAACATAAACCCTATACCATAAATATAAAACCAAAACTCTAAAACAAAGACACAAAATCAAAAAACATTTTCTCAAAACCCTATTCCTGAAACCCTAATCCTTAAACTCTAAAACCTAAAATCTGAAACCTAAACCGAAAAACATATAAACTATTCCCTAATATTAAAATAATTGACCCTAAAACATAAAATCTAAGCCCTATCTCATAAAACTAAAACCAAAACCCCAAATCCAAAACCCAAAATCCTAAAACCTATACCCAAGACCTTATACCCGAAACCCTAACCCAAAACTCTAAATCCAAAATATCAAACCCTAAACCCAAAAGCATATAACCTATACCCTAATATTATAATCCTACACCCTAAAATAGAAAACCTAAACCCCAACCCTTAATTCTAAAACCAAAACCCTAAAACCAGAACAAAATATCCTAAAACCTAGCCCCAAAACCCTATACCCAAAACCCAAATCCCTAAACTCTAAATCCAAAAAGTTGAACCCCAAACCCAAAAACATATACCCTATACCCTGATCGGAAAATACTTAACCCTAAAACATAAAACCTAAACCTTTTCCTTTAAATCTAAAACAAAAACCCAAAATCCAAAAATCTATTCCCAAAACCCTATACCCGAAAAGCTAATCGCTAAACCCTAAATCCAAAAAGCAGAACCCTAAACCCAAAAACATACCATCTATACCCAAATCTTGAAATCATTAACCCTAATAAATAAAACCTTAACCATAAAACTTAAATATAAAAACAAAATCCTAAACCCCAAACCCAAAATCCCAACGCTAGTCCCCAAACCCTATGCCTGAAACCCAAATCCCTAAACTCTAAATCCAAAAAGATAAACCCTAAACCCCAAAACATATTCCATATACCATAATATTTAAATATTTAACCACAAAACATAAATCCTAAACCCTATCCCTTAAATCTAATACCAAAACCCAAAACCCAAAACCCAAAATCTTAAAACCTAATCCCAAAACCCTACACCGAAATCCTTAATCCCAAAACACTAAATCCAAAAATCTGAATCCTAAATGTAAAAACATATACCCTATAACGTAATTTTGAAATCCATAACCCAAAAACATAAAACCTAAACACTAGGACTTAAATCTGAAACCTAAACCCTAGCTCTTAAATATAAAACCAAAACCCTATACCCAAAACCCTAAACCAAAACTCTAAATCCAAAATATCAAACCATAAACCCAAAAGCATATAACCTATACCCTAATCTTAGAATCCTACACCCTAAAATAGAAAACCTAAACCCCAACCCTTAATTCTAAAACCAAAACCCTAAAACGAGAACAAAAAATCCTAAAACCTAGCCCCAAAACCCTATACCCAAAACCCAAATCCCTAAACTCTAAATCCAAAAAGTTGAACCCCAGACAAAAAAACATATACCCTATACCCTAATTGGAAAATCCTTAACCTTAAAACATATAACCTAAACCCTATCCATTAAATCTAAAACCAAAACCCGAAATCCAAAAATCTATTCCCCAAACCATATACCCGAAAAGCTAATCGCTAAAACCTAAATCCAAAAAGCAGAACCCTAAACCCAAAAACATACCCCCTATACCCTAATCTTGAAATCCTTAACCCTAATACATAAAACCTTAACCATAAAACTTAAATATAAAAACAAAATCCTAAACCCCAAACCCAAAATCAAAAAGCTCGTCCCCAAACCCTATGCCTGAAACCCAAATCCCTAAACTCTAAATCCAAAAAGATAAACCCTAAACCCCAAAAAATATTCCATATACCATAATCTTTAAATATTTAACATCAAAAGATAAATCCTAAACCCAATCCCTTAAATCTAAAACCAAAACCGAAAACCGAAAGCCCAAAATCTTAAAACCTAATCCCAAAACCCTACACCGAAAACCTTAATCCCAAAACACTAAATCCAAAAATCTGAATCCTAAATGCAAAAACATATACCCTATAACCTAATCTTGAAATCCATAACCCAAAAACATAAAACCTAAACCCTAGGACTTAAATCTAAAACCTAAACCCTAGCTCTTAAATATAAAACCAAAACCCTAAATCCAAAACCAAAAACCCTAAAACCAAGTCCCAATTCCATATAACAGAAACCATAATATCTAAACTCTAAACCCAAAAAGCTGACCCTAAACCCCAAAACATATCCCCACACCCTAATCTTGAAATATTTAACCCTAAAACATAAAACATAAGGCCTGACCCTTCAATCTAAAACCAAAACCCTAAAACTAAAACCCAAAACCCTAAAACCCAGTCCCCAAACCCTATATCTGAAACCCTAATTCATAATATCTAAATCAAAAAATATAAACCCTAAACACAAAAACATATCCCCTATACTTTAATATTGAAATAATTAACCCAAAAATATAAAACCTAAACTCTATCCCTTTAATTTGAAACCAAAGCCCTAAAACCAAAAACCAAAATCCTAAAACCTAGTCCCAAAACCCTATACCTGAATCCCTAATCCCTAACCTCTAAATAAAAAAATCTATACCCTAAATCCAAAAACATATCCCCTAAAACCTAATCTTGAAATACTTAATCCTAAATATAAAACCTAAACCCTAGACGTTAAATCTAAAACCAAAACCCTAAAACGAAAACCCAAAATCCTAAAACCTAGTCCCAAAACCCTATACACGGAACTTTAATCTTGAAATTCTAAATCGAAAACGCTGAACCCTAAACCCCAAAACATATCCCATATACCCTAATAATAAAATACTTAACCATAAAATTTAAAACCTAAACTCTATCCCTTAAATCTAAAACCAAAACCCTAAAACCGAAACGCAAAATCCTAAAACCAAGTCCCAAAACACTATACCCTAAACCCTAATCCCTAAACTCAAAATATAAAAAACTGAACCCTAATCCCAAAAACATATCCCATATACCCTAATATTGAAATCCTTAACCCTAAAACATAAAACATAAACCCTATACCATAAATATAAAACCAAAACTCTAAAACAAAGACACAAAATCAAAAAACATTTTCTCAAAACCCTATTCCTGAAACCCTAATCCTTAAACTCTAAAACCTAAAATCTGAAACCTAAACCGAAAAACATATAAACTATTCCCTAATATTAAAATAATTGACCCTAAAACATAAAATCTAAGCCCTATCTCATAAAACTAAAACCAAAACCCCAAATCCAAAACCCAAAATCCTAAAACCTATACCCAAGACCTTATACCCGAAACCCTAACCCAAAACTCTAAATCCAAAATATCAAACCCTAAACCCAAAAGCATATAACCTATACCCTAATATTATAATCCTACACCCTAAAATAGAAAACCTAAACCCCAACCCTTAATTCTAAAACCAAAACCCTAAAACCAGAACAAAATATCCTAAAACCTAGCCCCAAAACCCTATACCCAAAACCCAAATCCCTAAACTCTAAATCCAAAAAGTTGAACCCCAAACCCAAAAACATATACCCTATACCCTGATCGGAAAATACTTAACCCTAAAACATAAAACCTAAACCTTTTCCTTTAAATCTAAAACAAAAACCCAAAATCCAAAAATCTATTCCCAAAACCCTATACCCGAAAAGCTAATCGCTAAACCCTAAATCCAAAAAGCAGAACCCTAAACCCAAAAACATACCATCTATACCCAAATCTTGAAATCATTAACCCTAATAAATAAAACCTTAACCATAAAACTTAAATATAAAAACAAAATCCTAAACCCCAAACCCAAAATCCCAACGCTAGTCCCCAAACCCTATGCCTGAAACCCAAATCCCTAAACTCTAAATCCAAAAAGATAAACCCTAAACCCCAAAACATATTCCATATACCATAATATTTAAATATTTAACCACAAAACATAAATCCTAAACCCTATCCCTTAAATCTAATACCAAAACCCAAAACCCAAAACCCAAAATCTTAAAACCTAATCCCAAAACCCTACACCGAAATCCTTAATCCCAAAACACTAAATCCAAAAATCTGAATCCTAAATGTAAAAACATATACCCTATAACGTAATTTTGAAATCCATAACCCAAAAACATAAAACCTAAACACTAGGACTTAAATCTGAAACCTAAACCCTAGCTCTTAAATATAAAACCAAAACCCTATACCCAAAACCCTAAACCAAAACTCTAAATCCAAAATATCAAACCATAAACCCAAAAGCATATAACCTATACCCTAATCTTAGAATCCTACACCCTAAAATAGAAAACCTAAACCCCAACCCTTAATTCTAAAACCAAAACCCTAAAACGAGAACAAAAAATCCTAAAACCTAGCCCCAAAACCCTATACCCAAAACCCAAATCCCTAAACTCTAAATCCAAAAAGTTGAACCCCAGACAAAAAAACATATACCCTATACCCTAATTGGAAAATCCTTAACCTTAAAACATATAACCTAAACCCTATCCATTAAATCTAAAACCAAAACCCGAAATCCAAAAATCTATTCCCCAAACCATATACCCGAAAAGCTAATCGCTAAAACCTAAATCCAAAAAGCAGAACCCTAAACCCAAAAACATACCCCCTATACCCTAATCTTGAAATCCTTAACCCTAATACATAAAACCTTAACCATAAAACTTAAATATAAAAACAAAATCCTAAACCCCAAACCCAAAATCAAAAAGCTCGTCCCCAAACCCTATGCCTGAAACCCAAATCCCTAAACTCTAAATCCAAAAAGATAAACCCTAAACCCCAAAAAATATTCCATATACCATAATCTTTAAATATTTAACATCAAAAGATAAATCCTAAACCCAATCCCTTAAATCTAAAACCAAAACCGAAAACCGAAAGCCCAAAATCTTAAAACCTAATCCCAAAACCCTACACCGAAAACCTTAATCCCAAAACACTAAATCCAAAAATCTGAATCCTAAATGCAAAAACATATACCCTATAACCTAATCTTGAAATCCATAACCCAAAAACATAAAACCTAAACCCTAGGACTTAAATCTAAAACCTAAACCCTAGCTCTTAAATATAAAACCAAAACCCTAAATCCAAAACCAAAAACCCTAAAACCAAGTCCCAATTCCATATAACAGAAACCATAATATCTAAACTCTAAACCCAAAAAGCTGACCCTAAACCCCAAAACATATCCCCACACCCTAATCTTGAAATATTTAACCCTAAAACATAAAACATAAGGCCTGACCCTTCAATCTAAAACCAAAACCCTAAAACTAAAACCCAAAACCCTAAAACCCAGTCCCCAAACCCTATATCTGAAACCCTAATTCATAATATCTAAATCAAAAAATATAAACCCTAAACACAAAAACATATCCCCTATACTTTAATATTGAAATAATTAACCCAAAAATATAAAACCTAAACTCTATCCCTTTAATTTGAAACCAAAGCCCTAAAACCAAAAACCAAAATCCTAAAACCTAGTCCCAAAACCCTATACCTGAATCCCTAATCCCTAACCTCTAAATAAAAAAATCTATACCCTAAATCCAAAAACATATCCCCTAAAACCTAATCTTGAAATACTTAATCCTAAATATAAAACCTAAACCCTAGACGTTAAATCTAAAACCAAAACCCTAAAACGAAAACCCAAAATCCTAAAACCTAGTCCCAAAACCCTATACACGGAACTTTAATCTTGAAATTCTAAATCGAAAACGCTGAACCCTAAACCCCAAAACATATCCCATATACCCTAATAATAAAATACTTAACCATAAAATTTAAAACCTAAACTCTATCCCTTAAATCTAAAACCAAAACCCTAAAACCGAAACGCAAAATCCTAAAACCAAGTCCCAAAACACTATACCCTAAACCCTAATCCCTAAACTCAAAATATAAAAAACTGAACCCTAATCCCAAAAACATATCCCATATACCCTAATATTGAAATCCTTAACCCTAAAACATAAAACATAAACCCTATACCATAAATATAAAACCAAAACTCTAAAACAAAGACACAAAATCAAAAAACATTTTCTCAAAACCCTATTCCTGAAACCCTAATCCTTAAACTCTAAAACCTAAAATCTGAAACCTAAACCGAAAAACATATAAACTATTCCCTAATATTAAAATAATTGACCCTAAAACATAAAATCTAAGCCCTATCTCATAAAACTAAAACCAAAACCCCAAATCCAAAACCCAAAATCCTAAAACCTATACCCAAGACCTTATACCCGAAACCCTAACCCAAAACTCTAAATCCAAAATATCAAACCCTAAACCCAAAAGCATATAACCTATACCCTAATATTATAATCCTACACCCTAAAATAGAAAACCTAAACCCCAACCCTTAATTCTAAAACCAAAACCCTAAAACCAGAACAAAATATCCTAAAACCTAGCCCCAAAACCCTATACCCAAAACCCAAATCCCTAAACTCTAAATCCAAAAAGTTGAACCCCAAACCCAAAAACATATACCCTATACCCTGATCGGAAAATACTTAACCCTAAAACATAAAACCTAAACCTTTTCCTTTAAATCTAAAACAAAAACCCAAAATCCAAAAATCTATTCCCAAAACCCTATACCCGAAAAGCTAATCGCTAAACCCTAAATCCAAAAAGCAGAACCCTAAACCCAAAAACATACCATCTATACCCAAATCTTGAAATCATTAACCCTAATAAATAAAACCTTAACCATAAAACTTAAATATAAAAACAAAATCCTAAACCCCAAACCCAAAATCCCAACGCTAGTCCCCAAACCCTATGCCTGAAACCCAAATCCCTAAACTCTAAATCCAAAAAGATAAACCCTAAACCCCAAAACATATTCCATATACCATAATATTTAAATATTTAACCACAAAACATAAATCCTAAACCCTATCCCTTAAATCTAATACCAAAACCCAAAACCCAAAACCCAAAATCTTAAAACCTAATCCCAAAACCCTACACCGAAATCCTTAATCCCAAAACACTAAATCCAAAAATCTGAATCCTAAATGTAAAAACATATACCCTATAACGTAATTTTGAAATCCATAACCCAAAAACATAAAACCTAAACACTAGGACTTAAATCTGAAACCTAAACCCTAGCTCTTAAATATAAAACCAAAACCCTATACCCAAAACCCTAAACCAAAACTCTAAATCCAAAATATCAAACCATAAACCCAAAAGCATATAACCTATACCCTAATCTTAGAATCCTACACCCTAAAATAGAAAACCTAAACCCCAACCCTTAATTCTAAAACCAAAACCCTAAAACGAGAACAAAAAATCCTAAAACCTAGCCCCAAAACCCTATACCCAAAACCCAAATCCCTAAACTCTAAATCCAAAAAGTTGAACCCCAGACAAAAAAACATATACCCTATACCCTAATTGGAAAATCCTTAACCTTAAAACATATAACCTAAACCCTATCCATTAAATCTAAAACCAAAACCCGAAATCCAAAAATCTATTCCCCAAACCATATACCCGAAAAGCTAATCGCTAAAACCTAAATCCAAAAAGCAGAACCCTAAACCCAAAAACATACCCCCTATACCCTAATCTTGAAATCCTTAACCCTAATACATAAAACCTTAACCATAAAACTTAAATATAAAAACAAAATCCTAAACCCCAAACCCAAAATCAAAAAGCTCGTCCCCAAACCCTATGCCTGAAACCCAAATCCCTAAACTCTAAATCCAAAAAGATAAACCCTAAACCCCAAAAAATATTCCATATACCATAATCTTTAAATATTTAACAGCAAAAGATAAATCCTAAACCCAATCCCTTAAATCTAAAACCAAAACCGAAAACCGAAAGCCCAAAATCTTAAAACCTAATCCCAAAACCCTACACCGAAAACCTTAATCCCAAAACACTAAATCCAAAAATCTGAATCCTAAATGCAAAAACATATACCCTATAACCTAATCTTGAAATCCATAACCCAAAAACATAAAACCTAAACCCTAGGACTTAAATCTAAAACCTAAACCCTAGCTCTTAAATATAAAACCAAAACCCTAAATCCAAAACCAAAAACCCTAAAACCAAGTCCCAATTCCATATAACAGAAACCATAATATCTAAACTCTAAACCCAAAAAGCTGACCCTAAACCCCAAAACATATCCCCACACCCTAATCTTGAAATATTTAACCCTAAAACATAAAACATAAGGCCTGACCCTTCAATCTAAAACCAAAACCCTAAAACTAAAACCCAAAACCCTAAAACCCAGTCCCCAAACCCTATATCTGAAACCCTAATTCATAATATCTAAATCAAAAAATATAAACCCTAAACACAAAAACATATCCCCTATACTTTAATATTGAAATAATTAACCCAAAAATATAAAACCTAAACTCTATCCCTTTAATTTGAAACCAAAGCCCTAAAACCAAAAACCAAAATCCTAAAACCTAGTCCCAAAACCCTATACCTGAATCCCTAATCCCTAACCTCTAAATAAAAAAATCTATACCCTAAATCCAAAAACATATCCCCTAAAACCTAATCTTGAAATACTTAATCCTAAATATAAAACCTAAACCCTAGACGTTAAATCTAAAACCAAAACCCTAAAACGAAAACCCAAAATCCTAAAACCTAGTCCCAAAACCCTATACACGGAACTTTAATCTTGAAATTCTAAATCGAAAACGCTGAACCCTAAACCCCAAAACATATCCCATATACCCTAATAATAAAATACTTAACCATAAAATTTAAAACCTAAACTCTATCCCTTAAATCTAAAACCAAAACCCTAAAACCGAAACGCAAAATCCTAAAACCAAGTCCCAAAACACTATACCCTAAACCCTAATCCCTAAACTCAAAATATAAAAAACTGAACCCTAATCCCAAAAACATATCCCATATACCCTAATATTGAAATCCTTAACCCTAAAACATAAAACATAAACCCTATACCATAAATATAAAACCAAAACTCTAAAACAAAGACACAAAATCAAAAAACATTTTCTCAAAACCCTATTCCTGAAACCCTAATCCTTAAACTCTAAAACCTAAAATCTGAAACCTAAACCGAAAAACATATAAACTATTCCCTAATATTAAAATAATTGACCCTAAAACATAAAATCTAAGCCCTATCTCATAAAACTAAAACCAAAACCCCAAATCCAAAACCCAAAATCCTAAAACCTATACCCAAGACCTTATACCCGAAACCCTAACCCAAAACTCTAAATCCAAAATATCAAACCCTAAACCCAAAAGCATATAACCTATACCCTAATATTATAATCCTACACCCTAAAATAGAAAACCTAAACCCCAACCCTTAATTCTAAAACCAAAACCCTAAAACCAGAACAAAATATCCTAAAACCTAGCCCCAAAACCCTATACCCAAAACCCAAATCCCTAAACTCTAAATCCAAAAAGTTGAACCCCAAACCCAAAAACATATACCCTATACCCTGATCGGAAAATACTTAACCCTAAAACATAAAACCTAAACCTTTTCCTTTAAATCTAAAACAAAAACCCAAAATCCAAAAATCTATTCCCAAAACCCTATACCCGAAAAGCTAATCGCTAAACCCTAAATCCAAAAAGCAGAACCCTAAACCCAAAAACATACCATCTATACCCAAATCTTGAAATCATTAACCCTAATAAATAAAACCTTAACCATAAAACTTAAATATAAAAACAAAATCCTAAACCCCAAACCCAAAATCCCAACGCTAGTCCCCAAACCCTATGCCTGAAACCCAAATCCCTAAACTCTAAATCCAAAAAGATAAACCCTAAACCCCAAAACATATTCCATATACCATAATATTTAAATATTTAACCACAAAACATAAATCCTAAACCCTATCCCTTAAATCTAATACCAAAACCCAAAACCCAAAACCCAAAATCTTAAAACCTAATCCCAAAACCCTACACCGAAATCCTTAATCCCAAAACACTAAATCCAAAAATCTGAATCCTAAATGTAAAAACATATACCCTATAACGTAATTTTGAAATCCATAACCCAAAAACATAAAACCTAAACACTAGGACTTAAATCTGAAACCTAAACCCTAGCTCTTAAATATAAAACCAAAACCCTATACCCAAAACCCTAAACCAAAACTCTAAATCCAAAATATCAAACCATAAACCCAAAAGCATATAACCTATACCCTAATCTTAGAATCCTACACCCTAAAATAGAAAACCTAAACCCCAACCCTTAATTCTAAAACCAAAACCCTAAAACGAGAACAAAAAATCCTAAAACCTAGCCCCAAAACCCTATACCCAAAACCCAAATCCCTAAACTCTAAATCCAAAAAGTTGAACCCCAGACAAAAAAACATATACCCTATACCCTAATTGGAAAATCCTTAACCTTAAAACATATAACCTAAACCCTATCCATTAAATCTAAAACCAAAACCCGAAATCCAAAAATCTATTCCCCAAACCATATACCCGAAAAGCTAATCGCTAAAACCTAAATCCAAAAAGCAGAACCCTAAACCCAAAAACATACCCCCTATACCCTAATCTTGAAATCCTTAACCCTAATACATAAAACCTTAACCATAAAACTTAAATATAAAAACAAAATCCTAAACCCCAAACCCAAAATCCAAAAGCTCGTCCCCAAACCCTATGCCTGAAACCCAAATCCCTAAACTCTAAATCCAAAAAGATAAACCCTAAACCCCAAAAAATATTCCATATACCATAATCTTTAAATATTTAACAGCAAAAGATAAATCCTAAACCCAATCCCTTAAATCTAAAACCAAAACCGAAAACCGAAAGCCCAAAATCTTAAAACCTAATCCCAAAACCCTACACCGAAAACCTTAATCCCAAAACACTAAATCCAAAAATCTGAATCCTAAATGCAAAAACATATACCCTATAACCTAATCTTGAAATCCATAACCCAAAAACATAAAACCTAAACCCTAGGACTTAAATCTAAAACCTAAACCCTAGCTCTTAAATATAAAACCAAAACCCTAAATCCAAAACCAAAAACCCTAAAACCAAGTCCCAATTCCATATAACAGAAACCATAATATCTAAACTCTAAACCCAAAAAGCTGACCCTAAACCCCAAAACATATCCCCACACCCTAATCTTGAAATATTTAACCCTAAAACATAAAACATAAGGCCTGACCCTTCAATCTAAAACCAAAACCCTAAAACTAAAACCCAAAACCCTAAAACCCAGTCCCCAAACCCTATATCTGAAACCCTAATTCATAATATCTAAATCAAAAAATATAAACCCTAAACACAAAAACATATCCCCTATACTTTAATATTGAAATAATTAACCCAAAAATATAAAACCTAAACTCTATCCCTTTAATTTGAAACCAAAGCCCTAAAACCAAAAACCAAAATCCTAAAACCTAGTCCCAAAACCCTATACCTGAATCCCTAATCCCTAACCTCTAAATAAAAAAATCTATACCCTAAATCCAAAAACATATCCCCTAAAACCTAATCTTGAAATACTTAATCCTAAATATAAAACCTAAACCCTAGACGTTAAATCTAAAACCAAAACCCTAAAACGAAAACCCAAAATCCTAAAACCTAGTCCCAAAACCCTATACACGGAACTTTAATCTTGAAATTCTAAATCGAAAACGCTGAACCCTAAACCCCAAAACATATCCCATATACCCTAATAATAAAATACTTAACCATAAAATTTAAAACCTAAACTCTATCCCTTAAATCTAAAACCAAAACCCTAAAACCGAAACGCAAAATCCTAAAACCAAGTCCCAAAACACTATACCCTAAACCCTAATCCCTAAACTCAAAATATAAAAAACTGAACCCTAATCCCAAAAACATATCCCATATACCCTAATATTGAAATCCTTAACCCTAAAACATAAAACATAAACCCTATACCATAAATATAAAACCAAAACTCTAAAACAAAGACACAAAATCAAAAAACATTTTCTCAAAACCCTATTCCTGAAACCCTAATCCTTAAACTCTAAAACCTAAAATCTGAAACCTAAACCGAAAAACATATAAACTATTCCCTAATATTAAAATAATTGACCCTAAAACATAAAATCTAAGCCCTATCTCATAAAACTAAAACCAAAACCCCAAATCCAAAACCCAAAATCCTAAAACCTATACCCAAGACCTTATACCCGAAACCCTAACCCAAAACTCTAAATCCAAAATATCAAACCCTAAACCCAAAAGCATATAACCTATACCCTAATATTATAATCCTACACCCTAAAATAGAAAACCTAAACCCCAACCCTTAATTCTAAAACCAAAACCCTAAAACCAGAACAAAATATCCTAAAACCTAGCCCCAAAACCCTATACCCAAAACCCAAATCCCTAAACTCTAAATCCAAAAAGTTGAACCCCAAACCCAAAAACATATACCCTATACCCTGATCGGAAAATACTTAACCCTAAAACATAAAACCTAAACCTTTTCCTTTAAATCTAAAACAAAAACCCAAAATCCAAAAATCTATTCCCAAAACCCTATACCCGAAAAGCTAATCGCTAAACCCTAAATCCAAAAAGCAGAACCCTAAACCCAAAAACATACCATCTATACCCAAATCTTGAAATCATTAACCCTAATAAATAAAACCTTAACCATAAAACTTAAATATAAAAACAAAATCCTAAACCCCAAACCCAAAATCCCAACGCTAGTCCCCAAACCCTATGCCTGAAACCCAAATCCCTAAACTCTAAATCCAAAAAGATAAACCCTAAACCCCAAAACATATTCCATATACCATAATATTTAAATATTTAACCACAAAACATAAATCCTAAACCCTATCCCTTAAATCTAATACCAAAACCCAAAACCCAAAACCCAAAATCTTAAAACCTAATCCCAAAACCCTACACCGAAATCCTTAATCCCAAAACACTAAATCCAAAAATCTGAATCCTAAATGTAAAAACATATACCCTATAACGTAATTTTGAAATCCATAACCCAAAAACATAAAACCTAAACACTAGGACTTAAATCTGAAACCTAAACCCTAGCTCTTAAATATAAAACCAAAACCCTATACCCAAAACCCTAAACCAAAACTCTAAATCCAAAATATCAAACCATAAACCCAAAAGCATATAACCTATACCCTAATCTTAGAATCCTACACCCTAAAATAGAAAACCTAAACCCCAACCCTTAATTCTAAAACCAAAACCCTAAAACGAGAACAAAAAATCCTAAAACCTAGCCCCAAAACCCTATACCCAAAACCCAAATCCCTAAACTCTAAATCCAAAAAGTTGAACCCCAGACAAAAAAACATATACCCTATACCCTAATTGGAAAATCCTTAACCTTAAAACATATAACCTAAACCCTATCCATTAAATCTAAAACCAAAACCCGAAATCCAAAAATCTATTCCCCAAACCATATACCCGAAAAGCTAATCGCTAAAACCTAAATCCAAAAAGCAGAACCCTAAACCCAAAAACATACCCCCTATACCCTAATCTTGAAATCCTTAACCCTAATACATAAAACCTTAACCATAAAACTTAAATATAAAAACAAAATCCTAAACCCCAAACCCAAAATCAAAAAGCTCGTCCCCAAACCCTATGCCTGAAACCCAAATCCCTAAACTCTAAATCCAAAAAGATAAACCCTAAACCCCAAAAAATATTCCATATACCATAATCTTTAAATATTTAACAGCAAAAGATAAATCCTAAACCCAATCCCTTAAATCTAAAACCAAAACCGAAAACCGAAAGCCCAAAATCTTAAAACCTAATCCCAAAACCCTACACCGAAAACCTTAATCCCAAAACACTAAATCCAAAAATCTGAATCCTAAATGCAAAAACATATACCCTATAACCTAATCTTGAAATCCATAACCCAAAAACATAAAACCTAAACCCTAGGACTTAAATCTAAAACCTAAACCCTAGCTCTTAAATATAAAACCAAAACCCTAAATCCAAAACCAAAAACCCTAAAACCAAGTCCCAATTCCATATAACAGAAACCATAATATCTAAACTCTAAACCCAAAAAGCTGACCCTAAACCCCAAAACATATCCCCACACCCTAATCTTGAAATATTTAACCCTAAAACATAAAACATAAGGCCTGACCCTTCAATCTAAAACCAAAACCCTAAAACTAAAACCCAAAACCCTAAAACCCAGTCCCCAAACCCTATATCTGAAACCCTAATTCATAATATCTAAATCAAAAAATATAAACCCTAAACACAAAAACATATCCCCTATACTTTAATATTGAAATAATTAACCCAAAAATATAAAACCTAAACTCTATCCCTTTAATTTGAAACCAAAGCCCTAAAACCAAAAACCAAAATCCTAAAACCTAGTCCCAAAACCCTATACCTGAATCCCTAATCCCTAACCTCTAAATAAAAAAATCTATACCCTAAATCCAAAAACATATCCCCTAAAACCTAATCTTGAAATACTTAATCCTAAATATAAAACCTAAACCCTAGACGTTAAATCTAAAACCAAAACCCTAAAACGAAAACCCAAAATCCTAAAACCTAGTCCCAAAACCCTATACACGGAACTTTAATCTTGAAATTCTAAATCGAAAACGCTGAACCCTAAACCCCAAAACATATCCCATATACCCTAATAATAAAATACTTAACCATAAAATTTAAAACCTAAACTCTATCCCTTAAATCTAAAACCAAAACCCTAAAACCGAAACGCAAAATCCTAAAACCAAGTCCCAAAACACTATACCCTAAACCCTAATCCCTAAACTCAAAATATAAAAAACTGAACCCTAATCCCAAAAACATATCCCATATACCCTAATATTGAAATCCTTAACCCTAAAACATAAAACATAAACCCTATACCATAAATATAAAACCAAAACTCTAAAACAAAGACACAAAATCAAAAAACATTTTCTCAAAACCCTATTCCTGAAACCCTAATCCTTAAACTCTAAAACCTAAAATCTGAAACCTAAACCGAAAAACATATAAACTATTCCCTAATATTAAAATAATTGACCCTAAAACATAAAATCTAAGCCCTATCTCATAAAACTAAAACCAAAACCCCAAATCCAAAACCCAAAATCCTAAAACCTATACCCAAGACCTTATACCCGAAACCCTAACCCAAAACTCTAAATCCAAAATATCAAACCCTAAACCCAAAAGCATATAACCTATACCCTAATATTATAATCCTACACCCTAAAATAGAAAACCTAAACCCCAACCCTTAATTCTAAAACCAAAACCCTAAAACCAGAACAAAATATCCTAAAACCTAGCCCCAAAACCCTATACCCAAAACCCAAATCCCTAAACTCTAAATCCAAAAAGTTGAACCCCAAACCCAAAAACATATACCCTATACCCTGATCGGAAAATACTTAACCCTAAAACATAAAACCTAAACCTTTTCCTTTAAATCTAAAACAAAAACCCAAAATCCAAAAATCTATTCCCAAAACCCTATACCCGAAAAGCTAATCGCTAAACCCTAAATCCAAAAAGCAGAACCCTAAACCCAAAAACATACCATCTATACCCAAATCTTGAAATCATTAACCCTAATAAATAAAACCTTAACCATAAAACTTAAATATAAAAACAAAATCCTAAACCCCAAACCCAAAATCCCAACGCTAGTCCCCAAACCCTATGCCTGAAACCCAAATCCCTAAACTCTAAATCCAAAAAGATAAACCCTAAACCCCAAAACATATTCCATATACCATAATATTTAAATATTTAACCACAAAACATAAATCCTAAACCCTATCCCTTAAATCTAATACCAAAACCCAAAACCCAAAACCCAAAATCTTAAAACCTAATCCCAAAACCCTACACCGAAATCCTTAATCCCAAAACACTAAATCCAAAAATCTGAATCCTAAATGTAAAAACATATACCCTATAACGTAATTTTGAAATCCATAACCCAAAAACATAAAACCTAAACACTAGGACTTAAATCTGAAACCTAAACCCTAGCTCTTAAATATAAAACCAAAACCCTATACCCAAAACCCTAAACCAAAACTCTAAATCCAAAATATCAAACCATAAACCCAAAAGCATATAACCTATACCCTAATCTTAGAATCCTACACCCTAAAATAGAAAACCTAAACCCCAACCCTTAATTCTAAAACCAAAACCCTAAAACGAGAACAAAAAATCCTAAAACCTAGCCCCAAAACCCTATACCCAAAACCCAAATCCCTAAACTCTAAATCCAAAAAGTTGAACCCCAGACAAAAAAACATATACCCTATACCCTAATTGGAAAATCCTTAACCTTAAAACATATAACCTAAACCCTATCCATTAAATCTAAAACCAAAACCCGAAATCCAAAAATCTATTCCCCAAACCATATACCCGAAAAGCTAATCGCTAAAACCTAAATCCAAAAAGCAGAACCCTAAACCCAAAAACATACCCCCTATACCCTAATCTTGAAATCCTTAACCCTAATACATAAAACCTTAACCATAAAACTTAAATATAAAAACAAAATCCTAAACCCCAAACCCAAAATCAAAAAGCTCGTCCCCAAACCCTATGCCTGAAACCCAAATCCCTAAACTCTAAATCCAAAAAGATAAACCCTAAACCCCAAAAAATATTCCATATACCATAATCTTTAAATATTTAACAGCAAAAGATAAATCCTAAACCCAATCCCTTAAATCTAAAACCAAAACCGAAAACCGAAAGCCCAAAATCTTAAAACCTAATCCCAAAACCCTACACCGAAAACCTTAATCCCAAAACACTAAATCCAAAAATCTGAATCCTAAATGCAAAAACATATACCCTATAACCTAATCTTGAAATCCATAACCCAAAAACATAAAACCTAAACCCTAGGACTTAAATCTAAAACCTAAACCCTAGCTCTTAAATATAAAACCAAAACCCTAAATCCAAAACCAAAAACCCTAAAACCAAGTCCCAATTCCATATAACAGAAACCATAATATCTAAACTCTAAACCCAAAAAGCTGACCCTAAACCCCAAAACATATCCCCACACCCTAATCTTGAAATATTTAACCCTAAAACATAAAACATAAGGCCTGACCCTTCAATCTAAAACCAAAACCCTAAAACTAAAACCCAAAACCCTAAAACCCAGTCCCCAAACCCTATATCTGAAACCCTAATTCATAATATCTAAATCAAAAAATATAAACCCTAAACACAAAAACATATCCCCTATACTTTAATATTGAAATAATTAACCCAAAAATATAAAACCTAAACTCTATCCCTTTAATTTGAAACCAAAGCCCTAAAACCAAAAACCAAAATCCTAAAACCTAGTCCCAAAACCCTATACCTGAATCCCTAATCCCTAACCTCTAAATAAAAAAATCTATACCCTAAATCCAAAAACATATCCCCTAAAACCTAATCTTGAAATACTTAATCCTAAATATAAAACCTAAACCCTAGACGTTAAATCTAAAACCAAAACCCTAAAACGAAAACCCAAAATCCTAAAACCTAGTCCCAAAACCCTATACACGGAACTTTAATCTTGAAATTCTAAATCGAAAACGCTGAACCCTAAACCCCAAAACATATCCCATATACCCTAATAATAAAATACTTAACCATAAAATTTAAAACCTAAACTCTATCCCTTAAATCTAAAACCAAAACCCTAAAACCGAAACGCAAAATCCTAAAACCAAGTCCCAAAACACTATACCCTAAACCCTAATCCCTAAACTCAAAATATAAAAAACTGAACCCTAATCCCAAAAACATATCCCATATACCCTAATATTGAAATCCTTAACCCTAAAACATAAAACATAAACCCTATACCATAAATATAAAACCAAAACTCTAAAACAAAGACACAAAATCAAAAAACATTTTCTCAAAACCCTATTCCTGAAACCCTAATCCTTAAACTCTAAAACCTAAAATCTGAAACCTAAACCGAAAAACATATAAACTATTCCCTAATATTAAAATAATTGACCCTAAAACATAAAATCTAAGCCCTATCTCATAAAACTAAAACCAAAACCCCAAATCCAAAACCCAAAATCCTAAAACCTATACCCAAGACCTTATACCCGAAACCCTAACCCAAAACTCTAAATCCAAAATATCAAACCCTAAACCCAAAAGCATATAACCTATACCCTAATATTATAATCCTACACCCTAAAATAGAAAACCTAAACCCCAACCCTTAATTCTAAAACCAAAACCCTAAAACCAGAACAAAATATCCTAAAACCTAGCCCCAAAACCCTATACCCAAAACCCAAATCCCTAAACTCTAAATCCAAAAAGTTGAACCCCAAACCCAAAAACATATACCCTATACCCTGATCGGAAAATACTTAACCCTAAAACATAAAACCTAAACCTTTTCCTTTAAATCTAAAACAAAAACCCAAAATCCAAAAATCTATTCCCAAAACCCTATACCCGAAAAGCTAATCGCTAAACCCTAAATCCAAAAAGCAGAACCCTAAACCCAAAAACATACCATCTATACCCAAATCTTGAAATCATTAACCCTAATAAATAAAACCTTAACCATAAAACTTAAATATAAAAACAAAATCCTAAACCCCAAACCCAAAATCCCAACGCTAGTCCCCAAACCCTATGCCTGAAACCCAAATCCCTAAACTCTAAATCCAAAAAGATAAACCCTAAACCCCAAAACATATTCCATATACCATAATATTTAAATATTTAACCACAAAACATAAATCCTAAACCCTATCCCTTAAATCTAATACCAAAACCCAAAACCCAAAACCCAAAATCTTAAAACCTAATCCCAAAACCCTACACCGAAATCCTTAATCCCAAAACACTAAATCCAAAAATCTGAATCCTAAATGTAAAAACATATACCCTATAACGTAATTTTGAAATCCATAACCCAAAAACATAAAACCTAAACACTAGGACTTAAATCTGAAACCTAAACCCTAGCTCTTAAATATAAAACCAAAACCCTATACCCAAAACCCTAAACCAAAACTCTAAATCCAAAATATCAAACCATAAACCCAAAAGCATATAACCTATACCCTAATCTTAGAATCCTACACCCTAAAATAGAAAACCTAAACCCCAACCCTTAATTCTAAAACCAAAACCCTAAAACGAGAACAAAAAATCCTAAAACCTAGCCCCAAAACCCTATACCCAAAACCCAAATCCCTAAACTCTAAATCCAAAAAGTTGAACCCCAGACAAAAAAACATATACCCTATACCCTAATTGGAAAATCCTTAACCTTAAAACATATAACCTAAACCCTATCCATTAAATCTAAAACCAAAACCCGAAATCCAAAAATCTATTCCCCAAACCATATACCCGAAAAGCTAATCGCTAAAACCTAAATCCAAAAAGCAGAACCCTAAACCCAAAAACATACCCCCTATACCCTAATCTTGAAATCCTTAACCCTAATACATAAAACCTTAACCATAAAACTTAAATATAAAAACAAAATCCTAAACCCCAAACCCAAAATCAAAAAGCTCGTCCCCAAACCCTATGCCTGAAACCCAAATCCCTAAACTCTAAATCCAAAAAGATAAACCCTAAACCCCAAAAAATATTCCATATACCATAATCTTTAAATATTTAACAGCAAAAGATAAATCCTAAACCCAATCCCTTAAATCTAAAACCAAAACCGAAAACCGAAAGCCCAAAATCTTAAAACCTAATCCCAAAACCCTACACCGAAAACCTTAATCCCAAAACACTAAATCCAAAAATCTGAATCCTAAATGCAAAAACATATACCCTATAACCTAATCTTGAAATCCATAACCCAAAAACATAAAACCTAAACCCTAGGACTTAAATCTAAAACCTAAACCCTAGCTCTTAAATATAAAACCAAAACCCTAAATCCAAAACCAAAAACCCTAAAACCAAGTCCCAATTCCATATAACAGAAACCATAATATCTAAACTCTAAACCCAAAAAGCTGACCCTAAACCCCAAAACATATCCCCACACCCTAATCTTGAAATATTTAACCCTAAAACATAAAACATAAGGCCTGACCCTTCAATCTAAAACCAAAACCCTAAAACTAAAACCCAAAACCCTAAAACCCAGTCCCCAAACCCTATATCTGAAACCCTAATTCATAATATCTAAATCAAAAAATATAAACCCTAAACACAAAAACATATCCCCTATACTTTAATATTGAAATAATTAACCCAAAAATATAAAACCTAAACTCTATCCCTTTAATTTGAAACCAAAGCCCTAAAACCAAAAACCAAAATCCTAAAACCTAGTCCCAAAACCCTATACCTGAATCCCTAATCCCTAACCTCTAAATAAAAAAATCTATACCCTAAATCCAAAAACATATCCCCTAAAACCTAATCTTGAAATACTTAATCCTAAATATAAAACCTAAACCCTAGACGTTAAATCTAAAACCAAAACCCTAAAACGAAAACCCAAAATCCTAAAACCTAGTCCCAAAACCCTATACACGGAACTTTAATCTTGAAATTCTAAATCGAAAACGCTGAACCCTAAACCCCAAAACATATCCCATATACCCTAATAATAAAATACTTAACCATAAAATTTAAAACCTAAACTCTATCCCTTAAATCTAAAACCAAAACCCTAAAACCGAAACGCAAAATCCTAAAACCAAGTCCCAAAACACTATACCCTAAACCCTAATCCCTAAACTCAAAATATAAAAAACTGAACCCTAATCCCAAAAACATATCCCATATACCCTAATATTGAAATCCTTAACCCTAAAACATAAAACATAAACCCTATACCATAAATATAAAACCAAAACTCTAAAACAAAGACACAAAATCAAAAAACATTTTCTCAAAACCCTATTCCTGAAACCCTAATCCTTAAACTCTAAAACCTAAAATCTGAAACCTAAACCGAAAAACATATAAACTATTCCCTAATATTAAAATAATTGACCCTAAAACATAAAATCTAAGCCCTATCTCATAAAACTAAAACCAAAACCCCAAATCCAAAACCCAAAATCCTAAAACCTATACCCAAGACCTTATACCCGAAACCCTAACCCAAAACTCTAAATCCAAAATATCAAACCCTAAACCCAAAAGCATATAACCTATACCCTAATATTATAATCCTACACCCTAAAATAGAAAACCTAAACCCCAACCCTTAATTCTAAAACCAAAACCCTAAAACCAGAACAAAATATCCTAAAACCTAGCCCCAAAACCCTATACCCAAAACCCAAATCCCTAAACTCTAAATCCAAAAAGTTGAACCCCAAACCCAAAAACATATACCCTATACCCTGATCGGAAAATACTTAACCCTAAAACATAAAACCTAAACCTTTTCCTTTAAATCTAAAACAAAAACCCAAAATCCAAAAATCTATTCCCAAAACCCTATACCCGAAAAGCTAATCGCTAAACCCTAAATCCAAAAAGCAGAACCCTAAACCCAAAAACATACCATCTATACCCAAATCTTGAAATCATTAACCCTAATAAATAAAACCTTAACCATAAAACTTAAATATAAAAACAAAATCCTAAACCCCAAACCCAAAATCCCAACGCTAGTCCCCAAACCCTATGCCTGAAACCCAAATCCCTAAACTCTAAATCCAAAAAGATAAACCCTAAACCCCAAAACATATTCCATATACCATAATATTTAAATATTTAACCACAAAACATAAATCCTAAACCCTATCCCTTAAATCTAATACCAAAACCCAAAACCCAAAACCCAAAATCTTAAAACCTAATCCCAAAACCCTACACCGAAATCCTTAATCCCAAAACACTAAATCCAAAAATCTGAATCCTAAATGTAAAAACATATACCCTATAACGTAATTTTGAAATCCATAACCCAAAAACATAAAACCTAAACACTAGGACTTAAATCTGAAACCTAAACCCTAGCTCTTAAATATAAAACCAAAACCCTATACCCAAAACCCTAAACCAAAACTCTAAATCCAAAATATCAAACCATAAACCCAAAAGCATATAACCTATACCCTAATCTTAGAATCCTACACCCTAAAATAGAAAACCTAAACCCCAACCCTTAATTCTAAAACCAAAACCCTAAAACGAGAACAAAAAATCCTAAAACCTAGCCCCAAAACCCTATACCCAAAACCCAAATCCCTAAACTCTAAATCCAAAAAGTTGAACCCCAGACAAAAAAACATATACCCTATACCCTAATTGGAAAATCCTTAACCTTAAAACATATAACCTAAACCCTATCCATTAAATCTAAAACCAAAACCCGAAATCCAAAAATCTATTCCCCAAACCATATACCCGAAAAGCTAATCGCTAAAACCTAAATCCAAAAAGCAGAACCCTAAACCCAAAAACATACCCCCTATACCCTAATCTTGAAATCCTTAACCCTAATACATAAAACCTTAACCATAAAACTTAAATATAAAAACAAAATCCTAAACCCCAAACCCAAAATCAAAAAGCTCGTCCCCAAACCCTATGCCTGAAACCCAAATCCCTAAACTCTAAATCCAAAAAGATAAACCCTAAACCCCAAAAAATATTCCATATACCATAATCTTTAAATATTTAACAGCAAAAGATAAATCCTAAACCCAATCCCTTAAATCTAAAACCAAAACCGAAAACCGAAAGCCCAAAATCTTAAAACCTAATCCCAAAACCCTACACCGAAAACCTTAATCCCAAAACACTAAATCCAAAAATCTGAATCCTAAATGCAAAAACATATACCCTATAACCTAATCTTGAAATCCATAACCCAAAAACATAAAACCTAAACCCTAGGACTTAAATCTAAAACCTAAACCCTAGCTCTTAAATATAAAACCAAAACCCTAAATCCAAAACCAAAAACCCTAAAACCAAGTCCCAATTCCATATAACAGAAACCATAATATCTAAACTCTAAACCCAAAAAGCTGACCCTAAACCCCAAAACATATCCCCACACCCTAATCTTGAAATATTTAACCCTAAAACATAAAACATAAGGCCTGACCCTTCAATCTAAAACCAAAACCCTAAAACTAAAACCCAAAACCCTAAAACCCAGTCCCCAAACCCTATATCTGAAACCCTAATTCATAATATCTAAATCAAAAAATATAAACCCTAAACACAAAAACATATCCCCTATACTTTAATATTGAAATAATTAACCCAAAAATATAAAACCTAAACTCTATCCCTTTAATTTGAAACCAAAGCCCTAAAACCAAAAACCAAAATCCTAAAACCTAGTCCCAAAACCCTATACCTGAATCCCTAATCCCTAACCTCTAAATAAAAAAATCTATACCCTAAATCCAAAAACATATCCCCTAAAACCTAATCTTGAAATACTTAATCCTAAATATAAAACCTAAACCCTAGACGTTAAATCTAAAACCAAAACCCTAAAACGAAAACCCAAAATCCTAAAACCTAGTCCCAAAACCCTATACACGGAACTTTAATCTTGAAATTCTAAATCGAAAACGCTGAACCCTAAACCCCAAAACATATCCCATATACCCTAATAATAAAATACTTAACCATAAAATTTAAAACCTAAACTCTATCCCTTAAATCTAAAACCAAAACCCTAAAACCGAAACGCAAAATCCTAAAACCAAGTCCCAAAACACTATACCCTAAACCCTAATCCCTAAACTCAAAATATAAAAAACTGAACCCTAATCCCAAAAACATATCCCATATACCCTAATATTGAAATCCTTAACCCTAAAACATAAAACATAAACCCTATACCATAAATATAAAACCAAAACTCTAAAACAAAGACACAAAATCAAAAAACATTTTCTCAAAACCCTATTCCTGAAACCCTAATCCTTAAACTCTAAAACCTAAAATCTGAAACCTAAACCGAAAAACATATAAACTATTCCCTAATATTAAAATAATTGACCCTAAAACATAAAATCTAAGCCCTATCTCATAAAACTAAAACCAAAACCCCAAATCCAAAACCCAAAATCCTAAAACCTATACCCAAGACCTTATACCCGAAACCCTAACCCAAAACTCTAAATCCAAAATATCAAACCCTAAACCCAAAAGCATATAACCTATACCCTAATATTATAATCCTACACCCTAAAATAGAAAACCTAAACCCCAACCCTTAATTCTAAAACCAAAACCCTAAAACGAGAACAAAAAATCCTAAAACCTAGCCCCAAAACCCTATACCCAAAACCCAAATCCCTAAACTCTAAATCCAAAAAGTTGAACCCCAGACAAAAAAACATATACCCTATACCCTAATTGGAAAATCCTTAACCTTAAAACATATAACCTAAACCCTATCCATTAAATCTAAAACCAAAACCCGAAATCCAAAAATCTATTCCCCAAACCATATACCCGAAAAGCTAATCGCTAAAACCTAAATCCAAAAAGCAGAACCCTAAACCCAAAAACATACCCCCTATACCCTAATCTTGAAATCCTTAACCCTAATACATAAAACCTTAACCATAAAACTTAAATATAAAAACAAAATCCTAAACCCCAAACCCAAAATCCAAAAGCTCGTCCCCAAACCCTATGCCTGAAACCCAAATCCCTAAACTCTAAATCCAAAAAGATAAACCCTAAACCCCAAAAAATATTCCATATACCATAATCTTTAAATATTTAACAGCAAAAGATAAATCCTAAACCCAATCCCTTAAATCTAAAACCAAAACCGAAAACCGAAAGCCCAAAATCTTAAAACCTAATCCCAAAACCCTACACCGAAAACCTTAATCCCAAAACACTAAATCCAAAAATCTGAATCCTAAATGCAAAAACATATACCCTATAACCTAATCTTGAAATCCATAACCCAAAAACATAAAACCTAAACCCTAGGACTTAAATCTAAAACCTAAACCCTAGCTCTTAAATATAAAACCAAAACCCTAAATCCAAAACCAAAAACCCTAAAACCAAGTCCCAATTCCATATAACAGAAACCATAATATCTAAACTCTAAACCCAAAAAGCTGACCCTAAACCCCAAAACATATCCCCACACCCTAATCTTGAAATATTTAACCCTAAAACATAAAACATAAGGCCTGACCCTTCAATCTAAAACCAAAACCCTAAAACTAAAACCCAAAACCCTAAAACCCAGTCCCCAAACCCTATATCTGAAACCCTAATTCATAATATCTAAATCAAAAAATATAAACCCTAAACACAAAAACATATCCCCTATACTTTAATATTGAAATAATTAACCCAAAAATATAAAACCTAAACTCTATCCCTTTAATTTGAAACCAAAGCCCTAAAACCAAAAACCAAAATCCTAAAACCTAGTCCCAAAACCCTATACCTGAATCCCTAATCCCTAACCTCTAAATAAAAAAATCTATACCCTAAATCCAAAAACATATCCCCTAAAACCTAATCTTGAAATACTTAATCCTAAATATAAAACCTAAACCCTAGACGTTAAATCTAAAACCAAAACCCTAAAACGAAAACCCAAAATCCTAAAACCTAGTCCCAAAACCCTATACACGGAACTTTAATCTTGAAATTCTAAATCGAAAACGCTGAACCCTAAACCCCAAAACATATCCCATATACCCTAATAATAAAATACTTAACCATAAAATTTAAAACCTAAACTCTATCCCTTAAATCTAAAACCAAAACCCTAAAACCGAAACGCAAAATCCTAAAACCAAGTCCCAAAACACTATACCCTAAACCCTAATCCCTAAACTCAAAATATAAAAAACTGAACCCTAATCCCAAAAACATATCCCATATACCCTAATATTGAAATCCTTAACCCTAAAACATAAAACATAAACCCTATACCATAAATATAAAACCAAAACTCTAAAACAAAGACACAAAATCAAAAAACATTTTCTCAAAACCCTATTCCTGAAACCCTAATCCTTAAACTCTAAAACCTAAAATCTGAAACCTAAACCGAAAAACATATAAACTATTCCCTAATATTAAAATAATTGACCCTAAAACATAAAATCTAAGCCCTATCTCATAAAACTAAAACCAAAACCCCAAATCCAAAACCCAAAATCCTAAAACCTATACCCAAGACCTTATACCCGAAACCCTAACCCAAAACTCTAAATCCAAAATATCAAACCCTAAACCCAAAAGCATATAACCTATACCCTAATATTATAATCCTACACCCTAAAATAGAAAACCTAAACCCCAACCCTTAATTCTAAAACCAAAACCCTAAAACCAGAACAAAATATCCTAAAACCTAGCCCCAAAACCCTATACCCAAAACCCAAATCCCTAAACTCTAAATCCAAAAAGTTGAACCCCAAACCCAAAAACATATACCCTATACCCTGATCGGAAAATACTTAACCCTAAAACATAAAACCTAAACCTTTTCCTTTAAATCTAAAACAAAAACCCAAAATCCAAAAATCTATTCCCAAAACCCTATACCCGAAAAGCTAATCGCTAAACCCTAAATCCAAAAAGCAGAACCCTAAACCCAAAAACATACCATCTATACCCAAATCTTGAAATCATTAACCCTAATAAATAAAACCTTAACCATAAAACTTAAATATAAAAACAAAATCCTAAACCCCAAACCCAAAATCCCAACGCTAGTCCCCAAACCCTATGCCTGAAACCCAAATCCCTAAACTCTAAATCCAAAAAGATAAACCCTAAACCCCAAAACATATTCCATATACCATAATATTTAAATATTTAACCACAAAACATAAATCCTAAACCCTATCCCTTAAATCTAATACCAAAACCCAAAACCCAAAACCCAAAATCTTAAAACCTAATCCCAAAACCCTACACCGAAATCCTTAATCCCAAAACACTAAATCCAAAAATCTGAATCCTAAATGTAAAAACATATACCCTATAACGTAATTTTGAAATCCATAACCCAAAAACATAAAACCTAAACACTAGGACTTAAATCTGAAACCTAAACCCTAGCTCTTAAATATAAAACCAAAACCCTATACCCAAAACCCTAAACCAAAACTCTAAATCCAAAATATCAAACCATAAACCCAAAAGCATATAACCTATACCCTAATCTTAGAATCCTACACCCTAAAATAGAAAACCTAAACCCCAACCCTTAATTCTAAAACCAAAACCCTAAAACGAGAACAAAAAATCCTAAAACCTAGCCCCAAAACCCTATACCCAAAACCCAAATCCCTAAACTCTAAATCCAAAAAGTTGAACCCCAGACAAAAAAACATATACCCTATACCCTAATTGGAAAATCCTTAACCTTAAAACATATAACCTAAACCCTATCCATTAAATCTAAAACCAAAACCCGAAATCCAAAAATCTATTCCCCAAACCATATACCCGAAAAGCTAATCGCTAAAACCTAAATCCAAAAAGCAGAACCCTAAACCCAAAAACATACCCCCTATACCCTAATCTTGAAATCCTTAACCCTAATACATAAAACCTTAACCATAAAACTTAAATATAAAAACAAAATCCTAAACCCCAAACCCAAAATCAAAAAGCTCGTCCCCAAACCCTATGCCTGAAACCCAAATCCCTAAACTCTAAATCCAAAAAGATAAACCCTAAACCCCAAAAAATATTCCATATACCATAATCTTTAAATATTTAACAGCAAAAGATAAATCCTAAACCCAATCCCTTAAATCTAAAACCAAAACCGAAAACCGAAAGCCCAAAATCTTAAAACCTAATCCCAAAACCCTACACCGAAAACCTTAATCCCAAAACACTAAATCCAAAAATCTGAATCCTAAATGCAAAAACATATACCCTATAACCTAATCTTGAAATCCATAACCCAAAAACATAAAACCTAAACCCTAGGACTTAAATCTAAAACCTAAACCCTAGCTCTTAAATATAAAACCAAAACCCTAAATCCAAAACCAAAAACCCTAAAACCAAGTCCCAATTCCATATAACAGAAACCATAATATCTAAACTCTAAACCCAAAAAGCTGACCCTAAACCCCAAAACATATCCCCACACCCTAATCTTGAAATATTTAACCCTAAAACATAAAACATAAGGCCTGACCCTTCAATCTAAAACCAAAACCCTAAAACTAAAACCCAAAACCCTAAAACCCAGTCCCCAAACCCTATATCTGAAACCCTAATTCATAATATCTAAATCAAAAAATATAAACCCTAAACACAAAAACATATCCCCTATACTTTAATATTGAAATAATTAACCCAAAAATATAAAACCTAAACTCTATCCCTTTAATTTGAAACCAAAGCCCTAAAACCAAAAACCAAAATCCTAAAACCTAGTCCCAAAACCCTATACCTGAATCCCTAATCCCTAACCTCTAAATAAAAAAATCTATACCCTAAATCCAAAAACATATCCCCTAAAACCTAATCTTGAAATACTTAATCCTAAATATAAAACCTAAACCCTAGACGTTAAATCTAAAACCAAAACCCTAAAACGAAAACCCAAAATCCTAAAACCTAGTCCCAAAACCCTATACACGGAACTTTAATCTTGAAATTCTAAATCGAAAACGCTGAACCCTAAACCCCAAAACATATCCCATATACCCTAATAATAAAATACTTAACCATAAAATTTAAAACCTAAACTCTATCCCTTAAATCTAAAACCAAAACCCTAAAACCGAAACGCAAAATCCTAAAACCAAGTCCCAAAACACTATACCCTAAACCCTAATCCCTAAACTCAAAATATAAAAAACTGAACCCTAATCCCAAAAACATATCCCATATACCCTAATATTGAAATCCTTAACCCTAAAACATAAAACATAAACCCTATACCATAAATATAAAACCAAAACTCTAAAACAAAGACACAAAATCAAAAAACATTTTCTCAAAACCCTATTCCTGAAACCCTAATCCTTAAACTCTAAAACCTAAAATCTGAAACCTAAACCGAAAAACATATAAACTATTCCCTAATATTAAAATAATTGACCCTAAAACATAAAATCTAAGCCCTATCTCATAAAACTAAAACCAAAACCCCAAATCCAAAACCCAAAATCCTAAAACCTATACCCAAGACCTTATACCCGAAACCCTAACCCAAAACTCTAAATCCAAAATATCAAACCCTAAACCCAAAAGCATATAACCTATACCCTAATATTATAATCCTACACCCTAAAATAGAAAACCTAAACCCCAACCCTTAATTCTAAAACCAAAACCCTAAAACCAGAACAAAATATCCTAAAACCTAGCCCCAAAACCCTATACCCAAAACCCAAATCCCTAAACTCTAAATCCAAAAAGTTGAACCCCAAACCCAAAAACATATACCCTATACCCTGATCGGAAAATACTTAACCCTAAAACATAAAACCTAAACCTTTTCCTTTAAATCTAAAACAAAAACCCAAAATCCAAAAATCTATTCCCAAAACCCTATACCCGAAAAGCTAATCGCTAAACCCTAAATCCAAAAAGCAGAACCCTAAACCCAAAAACATACCATCTATACCCAAATCTTGAAATCATTAACCCTAATAAATAAAACCTTAACCATAAAACTTAAATATAAAAACAAAATCCTAAACCCCAAACCCAAAATCCCAACGCTAGTCCCCAAACCCTATGCCTGAAACCCAAATCCCTAAACTCTAAATCCAAAAAGATAAACCCTAAACCCCAAAAAATATTCCATATACCATAATCTTTAAATATTTAACAGCAAAAGATAAATCCTAAACCCAATCCCTTAAATCTAAAACCAAAACCGAAAACCGAAAGCCCAAAATCTTAAAACCTAATCCCAAAACCCTACACCGAAAACCTTAATCCCAAAACACTAAATCCAAAAATCTGAATCCTAAATGCAAAAACATATACCCTATAACCTAATCTTGAAATCCATAACCCAAAAACATAAAACCTAAACCCTAGGACTTAAATCTAAAACCTAAACCCTAGCTCTTAAATATAAAACCAAAACCCTAAATCCAAAACCAAAAACCCTAAAACCAAGTCCCAATTCCATATAACAGAAACCATAATATCTAAACTCTAAACCCAAAAAGCTGACCCTAAACCCCAAAACATATCCCCACACCCTAATCTTGAAATATTTAACCCTAAAACATAAAACATAAGGCCTGACCCTTCAATCTAAAACCAAAACCCTAAAACTAAAACCCAAAACCCTAAAACCCAGTCCCCAAACCCTATATCTGAAACCCTAATTCATAATATCTAAATCAAAAAATATAAACCCTAAACACAAAAACATATCCCCTATACTTTAATATTGAAATAATTAACCCAAAAATATAAAACCTAAACTCTATCCCTTTAATTTGAAACCAAAGCCCTAAAACCAAAAACCAAAATCCTAAAACCTAGTCCCAAAACCCTATACCTGAATCCCTAATCCCTAACCTCTAAATAAAAAAATCTATACCCTAAATCCAAAAACATATCCCCTAAAACCTAATCTTGAAATACTTAATCCTAAATATAAAACCTAAACCCTAGACGTTAAATCTAAAACCAAAACCCTAAAACGAAAACCCAAAATCCTAAAACCTAGTCCCAAAACCCTATACACGGAACTTTAATCTTGAAATTCTAAATCGAAAACGCTGAACCCTAAACCCCAAAACATATCCCATATACCCTAATAATAAAATACTTAACCATAAAATTTAAAACCTAAACTCTATCCCTTAAATCTAAAACCAAAACCCTAAAACCGAAACGCAAAATCCTAAAACCAAGTCCCAAAACACTATACCCTAAACCCTAATCCCTAAACTCAAAATATAAAAAACTGAACCCTAATCCCAAAAACATATCCCATATACCCTAATATTGAAATCCTTAACCCTAAAACATAAAACATAAACCCTATACCATAAATATAAAACCAAAACTCTAAAACAAAGACACAAAATCAAAAAACATTTTCTCAAAACCCTATTCCTGAAACCCTAATCCTTAAACTCTAAAACCTAAAATCTGAAACCTAAACCGAAAAACATATAAACTATTCCCTAATATTAAAATAATTGACCCTAAAACATAAAATCTAAGCCCTATCTCATAAAACTAAAACCAAAACCCCAAATCCAAAACCCAAAATCCTAAAACCTATACCCAAGACCTTATACCCGAAACCCTAACCCAAAACTCTAAATCCAAAATATCAAACCCTAAACCCAAAAGCATATAACCTATACCCTAATATTATAATCCTACACCCTAAAATAGAAAACCTAAACCCCAACCCTTAATTCTAAAACCAAAACCCTAAAACCAGAACAAAATATCCTAAAACCTAGCCCCAAAACCCTATACCCAAAACCCAAATCCCTAAACTCTAAATCCAAAAAGTTGAACCCCAAACCCAAAAACATATACCCTATACCCTGATCGGAAAATACTTAACCCTAAAACATAAAACCTAAACCTTTTCCTTTAAATCTAAAACAAAAACCCAAAATCCAAAAATCTATTCCCAAAACCCTATACCCGAAAAGCTAATCGCTAAACCCTAAATCCAAAAAGCAGAACCCTAAACCCAAAAACATACCATCTATACCCAAATCTTGAAATCATTAACCCTAATAAATAAAACCTTAACCATAAAACTTAAATATAAAAACAAAATCCTAAACCCCAAACCCAAAATCCCAACGCTAGTCCCCAAACCCTATGCCTGAAACCCAAATCCCTAAACTCTAAATCCAAAAAGATAAACCCTAAACCCCAAAACATATTCCATATACCATAATATTTAAATATTTAACCACAAAACATAAATCCTAAACCCTATCCCTTAAATCTAATACCAAAACCCAAAACCCAAAACCCAAAATCTTAAAACCTAATCCCAAAACCCTACACCGAAATCCTTAATCCCAAAACACTAAATCCAAAAATCTGAATCCTAAATGTAAAAACATATACCCTATAACGTAATTTTGAAATCCATAACCCAAAAACATAAAACCTAAACACTAGGACTTAAATCTGAAACCTAAACCCTAGCTCTTAAATATAAAACCAAAACCCTATACCCAAAACCCTAAACCAAAACTCTAAATCCAAAATATCAAACCATAAACCCAAAAGCATATAACCTATACCCTAATCTTAGAATCCTACACCCTAAAATAGAAAACCTAAACCCCAACCCTTAATTCTAAAACCAAAACCCTAAAACCAGAACAAAATATCCTAAAACCTAGCCCCAAAACCCTATACCCAAAACCCAAATCCCTAAACTCTAAATCCAAAAAGTTGAACCCCAAACCCAAAAACATATACCCTATACCCTGATCGGAAAATACTTAACCCTAAAACATAAAACCTAAACCTTTTCCTTTAAATCTAAAACAAAAACCCAAAATCCAAAAATCTATTCCCAAAACCCTATACCCGAAAAGCTAATCGCTAAACCCTAAATCCAAAAAGCAGAACCCTAAACCCAAAAACATACCATCTATACCCAAATCTTGAAATCATTAACCCTAATAAATAAAACCTTAACCATAAAACTTAAATATAAAAACAAAATCCTAAACCCCAAACCCAAAATCCCAACGCTAGTCCCCAAACCCTATGCCTGAAACCCAAATCCCTAAACTCTAAATCCAAAAAGATAAACCCTAAACCCCAAAACATATTCCATATACCATAATATTTAAATATTTAACCACAAAACATAAATCCTAAACCCTATCCCTTAAATCTAATACCAAAACCCAAAACCCAAAACCCAAAATCTTAAAACCTAATCCCAAAACCCTACACCGAAATCCTTAATCCCAAAACACTAAATCCAAAAATCTGAATCCTAAATGTAAAAACATATACCCTATAACGTAATTTTGAAATCCATAACCCAAAAACATAAAACCTAAACACTAGGACTTAAATCTGAAACCTAAACCCTAGCTCTTAAATATAAAACCAAAACCCTATACCCAAAACCCTAAACCAAAACTCTAAATCCAAAAAATCAAACCATAAACCCAAAAGCATATAACCTATACCCTAATCTTAGAATCCTACACCCTAAAATAGAAAACCTAAACCCCAACCCTTAATTCTAAAACCAAAACCCTAAAACGAGAACAAAAAATCCTAAAACCTAGCCCCAAAACCCTATACCCAAAACCCAAATCCCTAAACTCTAAATCCAAAAAGTTGAACCCCAGACAAAAAAACATATACCCTATACCCTAATTGGAAAATCCTTAACCTTAAAACATATAACCTAAACCCTATCCATTAAATCTAAAACCAAAACCCGAAATCCAAAAATCTATTCCCCAAACCATATACCCGAAAAGCTAATCGCTAAAACCTAAATCCAAAAAGCAGAACCCTAAACCCAAAAACATACCCCCTATACCCTAATCTTGAAATCCTTAACCCTAATACATAAAACCTTAACCATAAAACTTAAATATAAAAACAAAATCCTAAACCCCAAACCCAAAATCCAAAAGCTCGTCCCCAAACCCTATGCCTGAAACCCAAATCCCTAAACTCTAAATCCAAAAAGATAAACCCTAAACCCCAAAAAATATTCCATATACCATAATCTTTAAATATTTAACAGCAAAAGATAAATCCTAAACCCAATCCCTTAAATCTAAAACCAAAACCGAAAACCGAAAGCCCAAAATCTTAAAACCTAATCCCAAAACCCTACACCGAAAACCTTAATCCCAAAACACTAAATCCAAAAATCTGAATCCTAAATGCAAAAACATATACCCTATAACCTAATCTTGAAATCCATAACCCAAAAACATAAAACCTAAACCCTAGGACTTAAATCTAAAACCTAAACCCTAGCTCTTAAATATAAAACCAAAACCCTAAATCCAAAACCAAAAACCCTAAAACCAAGTCCCAATTCCATATAACAGAAACCATAATATCTAAACTCTAAACCCAAAAAGCTGACCCTAAACCCCAAAACATATCCCCACACCCTAATCTTGAAATATTTAACCCTAAAACATAAAACATAAGGCCTGACCCTTCAATCTAAAACCAAAACCCTAAAACTAAAACCCAAAACCCTAAAACCCAGTCCCCAAACCCTATATCTGAAACCCTAATTCATAATATCTAAATCAAAAAATATAAACCCTAAACACAAAAACATATCCCCTATACTTTAATATTGAAATAATTAACCCAAAAATATAAAACCTAAACTCTATCCCTTTAATTTGAAACCAAAGCCCTAAAACCAAAAACCAAAATCCTAAAACCTAGTCCCAAAACCCTATACCTGAATCCCTAATCCCTAACCTCTAAATAAAAAAATCTATACCCTAAATCCAAAAACATATCCCCTAAAACCTAATCTTGAAATACTTAATCCTAAATATAAAACCTAAACCCTAGACGTTAAATCTAAAACCAAAACCCTAAAACGAAAACCCAAAATCCTAAAACCTAGTCCCAAAACCCTATACACGGAACTTTAATCTTGAAATTCTAAATCGAAAACGCTGAACCCTAAACCCCAAAACATATCCCATATACCCTAATAATAAAATACTTAACCATAAAATTTAAAACCTAAACTCTATCCCTTAAATCTAAAACCAAAACCCTAAAACCGAAACGCAAAATCCTAAAACCAAGTCCCAAAACACTATACCCTAAACCCTAATCCCTAAACTCAAAATATAAAAAACTGAACCCTAATCCCAAAAACATATCCCATATACCCTAATATTGAAATCCTTAACCCTAAAACATAAAACATAAACCCTATACCATAAATATAAAACCAAAACTCTAAAACAAAGACACAAAATCAAAAAACATTTTCTCAAAACCCTATTCCTGAAACCCTAATCCTTAAACTCTAAAACCTAAAATCTGAAACCTAAACCGAAAAACATATAAACTATTCCCTAATATTAAAATAATTGACCCTAAAACATAAAATCTAAGCCCTATCTCATAAAACTAAAACCAAAACCCCAAATCCAAAACCCAAAATCCTAAAACCTATACCCAAGACCTTATACCCGAAACCCTAACCCAAAACTCTAAATCCAAAATATCAAACCCTAAACCCAAAAGCATATAACCTATACCCTAATATTATAATCCTACACCCTAAAATAGAAAACCTAAACCCCAACCCTTAATTCTAAAACCAAAACCCTAAAACCAGAACAAAATATCCTAAAACCTAGCCCCAAAACCCTATACCCAAAACCCAAATCCCTAAACTCTAAATCCAAAAAGTTGAACCCCAAACCCAAAAACATATACCCTATACCCTGATCGGAAAATACTTAACCCTAAAACATAAAACCTAAACCTTTTCCTTTAAATCTAAAACAAAAACCCAAAATCCAAAAATCTATTCCCAAAACCCTATACCCGAAAAGCTAATCGCTAAACCCTAAATCCAAAAAGCAGAACCCTAAACCCAAAAACATACCATCTATACCCAAATCTTGAAATCATTAACCCTAATAAATAAAACCTTAACCATAAAACTTAAATATAAAAACAAAATCCTAAACCCCAAACCCAAAATCCCAACGCTAGTCCCCAAACCCTATGCCTGAAACCCAAATCCCTAAACTCTAAATCCAAAAAGATAAACCCTAAACCCCAAAACATATTCCATATACCATAATATTTAAATATTTAACCACAAAACATAAATCCTAAACCCTATCCCTTAAATCTAATACCAAAACCCAAAACCCAAAACCCAAAATCTTAAAACCTAATCCCAAAACCCTACACCGAAATCCTTAATCCCAAAACACTAAATCCAAAAATCTGAATCCTAAATGTAAAAACATATACCCTATAACGTAATTTTGAAATCCATAACCCAAAAACATAAAACCTAAACACTAGGACTTAAATCTGAAACCTAAACCCTAGCTCTTAAATATAAAACCAAAACCCTATACCCAAAACCCTAAACCAAAACTCTAAATCCAAAATATCAAACCATAAACCCAAAAGCATATAACCTATACCCTAATCTTAGAATCCTACACCCTAAAATAGAAAACCTAAACCCCAACCCTTAATTCTAAAACCAAAACCCTAAAACGAGAACAAAAAATCCTAAAACCTAGCCCCAAAACCCTATACCCAAAACCCAAATCCCTAAACTCTAAATCCAAAAAGTTGAACCCCAGACAAAAAAACATATACCCTATACCCTAATTGGAAAATCCTTAACCTTAAAACATATAACCTAAACCCTATCCATTAAATCTAAAACCAAAACCCGAAATCCAAAAATCTATTCCCCAAACCATATACCCGAAAAGCTAATCGCTAAAACCTAAATCCAAAAAGCAGAACCCTAAACCCAAAAACATACCCCCTATACCCTAATCTTGAAATCCTTAACCCTAATACATAAAACCTTAACCATAAAACTTAAATATAAAAACAAAATCCTAAACCCCAAACCCAAAATCAAAAAGCTCGTCCCCAAACCCTATGCCTGAAACCCAAATCCCTAAACTCTAAATCCAAAAAGATAAACCCTAAACCCCAAAAAATATTCCATATACCATAATCTTTAAATATTTAACAGCAAAAGATAAATCCTAAACCCAATCCCTTAAATCTAAAACCAAAACCGAAAACCGAAAGCCCAAAATCTTAAAACCTAATCCCAAAACCCTACACCGAAAACCTTAATCCCAAAACACTAAATCCAAAAATCTGAATCCTAAATGCAAAAACATATACCCTATAACCTAATCTTGAAATCCATAACCCAAAAACATAAAACCTAAACCCTAGGACTTAAATCTAAAACCTAAACCCTAGCTCTTAAATATAAAACCAAAACCCTAAATCCAAAACCAAAAACCCTAAAACCAAGTCCCAATTCCATATAACAGAAACCATAATATCTAAACTCTAAACCCAAAAAGCTGACCCTAAACCCCAAAACATATCCCCACACCCTAATCTTGAAATATTTAACCCTAAAACATAAAACATAAGGCCTGACCCTTCAATCTAAAACCAAAACCCTAAAACTAAAACCCAAAACCCTAAAACCCAGTCCCCAAACCCTATATCTGAAACCCTAATTCATAATATCTAAATCAAAAAATATAAACCCTAAACACAAAAACATATCCCCTATACTTTAATATTGAAATAATTAACCCAAAAATATAAAACCTAAACTCTATCCCTTTAATTTGAAACCAAAGCCCTAAAACCAAAAACCAAAATCCTAAAACCTAGTCCCAAAACCCTATACCTGAATCCCTAATCCCTAACCTCTAAATAAAAAAATCTATACCCTAAATCCAAAAACATATCCCCTAAAACCTAATCTTGAAATACTTAATCCTAAATATAAAACCTAAACCCTAGACGTTAAATCTAAAACCAAAACCCTAAAACGAAAACCCAAAATCCTAAAACCTAGTCCCAAAACCCTATACACGGAACTTTAATCTTGAAATTCTAAATCGAAAACGCTGAACCCTAAACCCCAAAACATATCCCATATACCCTAATAATAAAATACTTAACCATAAAATTTAAAACCTAAACTCTATCCCTTAAATCTAAAACCAAAACCCTAAAACCGAAACGCAAAATCCTAAAACCAAGTCCCAAAACACTATACCCTAAACCCTAATCCCTAAACTCAAAATATAAAAAACTGAACCCTAATCCCAAAAACATATCCCATA